>JAQJVL010001550.1:0-171933 GCA_035578905.1 Stictocephala bisonia
TGTCATTTTAGGTATGAAAGAAGATTTATTAGGTATAAAAAAGACAACTAGCTATTTTATATATTTTCAAAAGCTCCGCTTTGTGTGGTAAAGTTGATAACACTCAAGAACACAAAGCACTAAGTCACAGTCCTTGCACAGAAACGGTGTCTCTCGCTGCTTTTGTGTTTCGATTGTCGACCATTTAAAACGGTGGCACTTGTGTTACTACATAATGTTACTAAATAATACTAACACATAAAAATACTAGATATAAAACAACCAAGCAGACGCTAGCGGAGTGTCTGCCACCCTAGGCGTGAACGCCAATAGCTCATCTGAGCGCCACAGGTTGCACAATAGAGCAGCTTATGCTACAGCGCCAGAACCATCACTGATAATTCTCATCGTATCTCATAGATGGCAGGACACGCCTGTAACAATTAAAATACAGATGTGACATAAGCGGCAATACTGGTGAGAGTAAAACTCGGTGACGTCAATGTAATGTTGATACCTGGTAAATTGTGATTTCTATTAGGAAACTTACTTACTAAAGAGTTAAAAGCTATGCTTACTTCTTGTACACTATTCTACTTTATTACAGTGAGGGTGACTTAAATGCTTAATTTCTTTTGTTGGACTTAATTGACATTGGACTTATTTAATGTTATCAATAACAACAATACATGGTAAAAAATTACAGTTTAAACTGATAACAGCACAAGTTGAAGATTTCTAGTAGAATCAACACAAATTATTTATTTGTTCAGTAGTTTAATATTAGACGTGAAAATGAAGTATGTGAGGTAAATGGAAATGTTATCATGAATTTAATGGGAATTTACATCATGTTTAATTGTGCCAGTCAGTTATATGTTTTAGATTTGCAAATCTAGATTTAAATATACCTCATGTTGATGTGTTTTTAATTTACTTTACAAAAGTTTAAATTTACTGTTCATAGACATTCAATTGATTTAGACCTAAAACAAGGCATAATCTAATCCTATCGCAATTAACACATTAACGATGTCAGTAATAATCTGGTGGTTTATATTTTGACGTAATTACAAAAAAATTGTTTCATTAATTATACTAATTATTATTTAATAGTGGTAGTGGTACTCCGGTATACCATGACGCATAAATCGAATGTAATTTGGGATCCGTTGTAAGTTTTGTCAAGGTACTGAAAGTCTACATGGTATACCAGTGTATCAAAACGTCGATGTTCTAAAATATAATTAATTATACTAGCAAATTCCTTATTTCCATAAACATGGAAATCTTTCATAAATATTTTAATCAAAATTATTAATCATGCAATTTAAAATTATCTATAATGTAAGGACAGGAAAAGAAATGAGATTTAGTACCTTATTTGGAAATTTCTGTGATTTCCATGTGATGGAAAAGGAAGTAGCTAAAAATACCAATGTATTCAGTGGAGGTGCCGTCTGACCATTGGTCGCATGGAGGTTAGATACCACAACAGCGAAGTGGCTTTTATGAGCAAACCAATATGTTGTTGTACTTACATTCATGCAGGTCAAATTTTTTGACTCTAGACAAAATTGATTGTCTTGACAATCAATTTTGATGATGATGATGATGATGATGATCTCAAATGATGATGAATTATATCAGTCATAAATAGTATAAATGAAAATAACACCTTTTAATATGTAAAATAAGTTTGGAAACATAAGTAGGCTTTCAAACAAACATTAATTATAACATAAAATTGGAACAAAAGAAATTTTAAGTGGCTTATCTAAAAATTAAGACTAAGGAACTTTCAGGCTTTTAAGGATATGATGGTTCAGCTTGGAATATATCGATGATAATTAACTGATATATAAAATATGTTAATATTGGCATGCCCGGTTCACTTTAAATATACATTAAATAGTTTTATGTATTCCAAGCATACTGTTCCTAAATTTTTACTCAAGTTGTGCTTTCCAAGACAATGTTGTTTATTTTATAATATTTATGGACTGATATCAATAGGCAATGTATATTTGCCATATGAAGAGGCCAACAAAACATACTAACTTCTGAGGAAACTAACCGTTCAGTTATAAACTAATAAATAACAGTAAATATTGGTGATGTTTGGCTCCTATATATGCAAGTTTTGTTGCCTATTACGCTTTAAACATCTGAGCTCAACTCTAGATTTGTATTTCAAGGCAGGTAACACTCACGAGGCTTATCATGGCACTTGGCCTGCGTGTGAGGGAATAATACTAGGAGTGGGGAGAAGTGCAATCCCACCTCTGTTGTACTCCTCCACCATGTGACTGATCTTTTAGTAACCGCTTTGTCCGTTGAGCTGTGCTTGTATAGCCTTTCTTTTCGTGTAGAAAAGTACTTCTTTTCGTCGCCTTTGCTCTTTGTTTACATTTATTATTACGTCCAATCAGACAGGTTGTTTTTATTTTAACTGAAACCCCTTATTGTTAAAATAAACCCAACCTATGCTGTCTGCAAAGTCAGCTCTGGAAATCAGCACTTAAAATCGCTAAATTTACGTACAGATCAATAAATTAAACTATAATATAATAGATAAATCTATAAACAAATAAATGAAATAAACTTGTCATTAATTAATTAGTAATGATTGTCACAATAATCAATAAAAACAACTTAACTAAGAAAAAAAGTCAATGATCACATAATATACAACTTATTAAACTGCACTAGCAGAATAAATTATAACAATAACAAGGTTAAGTAAGGTTATAAACAACAACTTGAATATCAGATGATTTTATTTTCTATTTTCTTTACTTTCCACGTGGCACATACTGGATGGGCAACACCTCCCACTCCTTTGTTTACTGTGCAGCGCCTTGCCAAGTGCCACGGTAAGTCTCATAAGTTATATCAAGGTATATAATGTACATTTGAACATGAAATTAAAGTAACTGTAATTTATATTTTAACGTGCAACACCTGCCCTAAAGTGGAGATCTAGAGTTAAAATAAAAAATTAATACAATTTTATTTAGCTCAAGAGTTTAAAATTATTTAAGCTTTGTAAACCTAGTCTTAAGATTTTTTTACTTCACATTATTTACTCTTTTTTATGCCTAATTTGTCCACATCAGGAAGTTTAACAAATAAAAAGGTAATTAAGTAGTAAGTCTATAACATAAGGACTGTTAATAATAACTCAAAAAGGAACAAAACAAGTATAATTTAGAAGGTTTACAATAAATTTACCCATATATATGAATTAAATATAAAATTAAGCATATATGAATTTAATATAAAATTTGAACTAAATTCTTAGTCAAATGTCAATTATAAATTTAAATTAAATTTATCCAAACACGCAATCAGGTAGGTGCTTTGAAAAACAAATTTTTATTTAAAAAGTTGCTTAGTCTTAAGGATAAAAAATTACAAAATGTTAATGTTTATAATACATTTGGATATACAGGATCTATGATGTAAAGATATAACTTTGTATGTGTATACAACCATTAGACTGTTCTTATGAAGTGAGTAGTCCAAGTTCATATTATAAGAATAATAAGTTGTTAGTTTTATATGATAATCAAATATTAGAATAAAAAATCAGTTCAAGATTAAAGTGCAATTTACTTTGATTTTATTTTTATTAGTTAAAATGTTTAAACTTTGTTTGTTAGTCATATAATTATAATGTTATTCATATTTTCTTGAAATAAAAGTAATATCACAAAACTGTTTTTGTTTCCCTCACTTTCGTCATAGTGTGATTTTATTTTTGTGACATTTTTAAAATTGTAAAAATATTGAACATATGCGACATAAATATAATCTAATAAGACCAAACATGAAATTGATTGAATTCCAACAATTTTGATTAGTCAAACAAGAAAAAAGAATTTTTAAATGTGGAATAGAGTTATTTTTGTTTGCAGAAAATAGCTGAGTTATTTTGCTAATTAAAATCTATCTATACTAAATTTTACCCATTAGTCGATTTCAAATCCACAGAGAAGAAAGAAGTAGAGGTCCAATATTGGGTCAGTACCACACTTTATGTGTATGGGTGGGACAATACCACTGTGCATGTGTGGGTGGGTGGGTATTGGGGCCCACATAGGTATTGACCCACCCACCTCTACAAATGCAGAGGTATTGATTAACACTGAATACCAAACAGACATTTTCAAGTTTAGTAAAAAAAAAAAAATCCAGAGCTACATTCATATGACTCCTTAAATGTGCATGTATACATAGAATAGATTGTAAATTAAACAATTATAAAGTTACCCATACATTAGGTGACACAGTTGCACGTCAACCAGCAGTCTGATCACCGGTGACCAAATTGCCCAATTATCGCCCAATGTATGGTCGATCCACCAAGTTGCCGGCAATCTGGAGATTGCTTGGCGACCAGATTGCTGAGTGTGTGGCGTCAGGCAACTATCATGAGCGATATCCGAGGTCAACGCATGTGCACTATGGTATAACATACTCTATCACTATGGCAATAACAATCGATCTATTTAAAATAATATTTTATAATACCATTTTTTTTTACCTTAAAAAATATTTTTTTATTATTTTTTTTAGAAACATACTATTTTTCTACGACAGTAAAATGTTTTCTTACTTCACTCATTACTAATTTGGCAGCTCTAGCTTTACCATTATTTACATTTTCTTTTATTTATAATTATAAGCACTTATCGGCTGCATTAGGCGAGTGACTTGCTTCTTAATGAGGGGCTCCATCAAAATAGGAAGGTGTCAAAAATTACTTTCAAACATTTTAAGATAGTTTTTGAAGTCGTCTGGGTGATCCTGTCTTAATGTTCTTAAAGTGCAACATCACTAAACTTATTCCTGTTTTCTAATCAATTTTTTCGCCCAAACCTCTTTCATCTTTTTTTTGTCCTCTGCAAAACTATGAATAAGTACCATCAAAACAGCTGCCGTCTCTTCATCATCCGTGTTGCCTGATTAAGAACCTGCAAAACACTAAGCAGAAAATTTCAAAGCTAGAAATTGCTGGATCGATCGCGTGCTTGATTGCTCGGACAAAGACATCTTTGTTATCGGTAGCTTATGTATCATAGATCACGTAGAACTTCATCTACATAAATACTAAATTGCACATCACTTTAATAAATACTATAAAATTTTAAATTATGAAAATTTCAAATCAAGATTATGGAAAAAATACAGAAAATTATTTGTATTAAATTGAAGGATTCTACAAATTAATGAGGAAAGCCCCTTTATTTATAATACTACTGTATTTTATATTTTTGTACTTTTTTTACATCTTTATCAAAGTATTATTATAATAAGTTGATGGTAACAATTGAGCCATCTGTAACTGTATTAAATGGGACTGAGAACAGAATATATTGCCTGCAATGTACACAACACCTATTCTCCAAGTAGCTTAATTTGAGCACTACTACTCATGCTAGCAGGCGTTATTATTCCTAATGTATGAAATACATTATTTTGGACCATGTGTGTCAAATCGTTTCTACATAAAAATCCAAAAAAGTTTCATACAATCAATAAAAGTACTTTAAATTACCATTCTATCAAAGATTTATTCAAACTAATCAAACTGCTGGCTTCAAAACCTGTAAACCCGATTGGTACACTTTGAATATCAGACAAGGATATACATCCATGGCAGGTGAAACTATCATCTTCTCCCCGAGACACACTTTCTGGGATGTGTCAGGTGTGACACTGAGGTAGCTGGGTCAGTAACATCAGTGAAAGCCCTTGGCCAAGGGCTACACAGTTGGACTAATACCTGACCAGATACATTGTCACCTTTTCCAGGGTGAAATGGGCTATCTACAAGTTAAGCCCATAAAAATCACCCGAGGGAGACAGCGTGTACCCTGCTCTTTTGTTAACTTTTCAGGGTCAGCGTGGCATATGGTTATGTACCAACGGCTTAGGCAGTGAGCAGAGTGATGTTTATTCTGAAGCGGGACAAATCTGACTAGAACCAAGTTAAGACATTTAGACCAATCTGTCTCTTCTTGTTTATTCCTTAAACACCGAGAAGACTATTAAAAAGATTCATCCGGGACGGGGTCCTGCAGGGACAATCTCCACTAGTATCAACATTCCTATCAGGCTTGTAAATCGTGCAAGAACAAAGAAGCTGTTCTCGGTGCTTTTCTAGACATAGAGGGTGCCTATGATACTTCATTTTATCAAACAATAGCTAGTAGAGTTCAGGAGCGAGAAGTTCATCAACACTATGAAAGTAGATGGATTCTATGCTCCACTCCAGGCAGGTTAGTGCTTTCCTTATTGACGCTACCAGCCAGTTCTGACAGTCAGGGAATCCCCATAGGGTGGGATACTTTCCCTAGTTATGTGGAATTTGGTGGTTGATGACCTTTGGTCATCGGTGAGTTTTGTAATACTGTTGATATCATGACTGAAAGCTTGAAAAAGGTAAGCAAATGGTGTGCCAGAGAAGGACTTTCAGACAATCCTGGAAGACCATCATCTTGCCTTTCATGATAAAAAGGGACCTTTGAGCTCTGAGCAGTTTAAAACTTAACAGAGTTCCACTGGGAATTCGTGAGAAGGCTAAATATCTAGGGGTAACTCTAGATTGAAAGCTGACTTGGAACTATCATCTTTCCAAGTATTATTAATAGACGAAGTGGGTGCTCTTAGTGTCTAGATGGGTGGTGAATTGTGGGGGATGAGGACGCAGATGGCTTCCTGGCTCTATGAGGCAGTTGTTTGCTCACAGATCACCTATCAGGCTTTTTTTTACCTTTACCTTCCTCTTCTTCGCCACAATCCGCAGACTGGGGAATCGACATTAAAGTTGTCTTCTGGCCAACCTTTCCAGGCTAAGCCCACTTGTGTGTATATGTGTGTGTGTCTATGTATTCTTGTATAGAGTAGTATGGCCTATCAATAAGATATTGCTTGAGTGTATTTAAAAATTTGTTGTAATTTTGAATGTTTTTAATGTTGTCTGGGAGAAGGTTTATGAATTTGGATCCTGTGTATGTTGGTGTATTGCTGAATTTTTTTAGTTGTGTTGTGGTAGATCTATGTTATTTTTATGTCTTATGTTATGGGTATGGAGTTGGGATCGTAAATTTGGATTAGATTTTTTTACTAGAATGATGGTTTCGAGAATATATTGGGAGAAGACTGTTAGGATTTTTAGGCGGGTAAAGAGGGGTTTGCAGTGCTCCAGGTAGGGTTTTCTGCATATCATTCTCAGTGTTTGTTTCTGAAGTATGAGTATCTTCTCCATATTCATAAAGGGCGCTGATCCCCATGCGAAAATTCCGTATCGGATATGTGAGGCAAAAAGTGAATGATATGCTATAACTGAGGTTTCTTCGTTAGTTATGTTTCGGATCCTTTTGATTGCATAATGTGCTGAAGCCAATTTTTTGCAAAGATATTCTGTGTGTTGTCGCCAGGTTAAATTCTTGTCAACTATAATTCCTAAAAATTTAGTAATTTCTTGCGTTGATATGTTGAGACTATTCCATTCTTCTTGATTGGATTGATTATTGTTTGGTGTGAAGTTGATGTGTGTGGTTTTATCGGTATTTAATTTTAATTTAAGATTGTTGCATATTGAAGTTACGTTGTCTATTGCTCCATTTATTTGTTGAAAATTATCTTCGGTCCTGTTCGTGGGTATGATTATTGTTGTGTCGTCTGCAAATAGTATACATTTATGTTCTTCTGCTAGTTTCTCTGGAAGGTCGTTGATAAATATTATAAAAATAGGGGGCCAAGGATGGATCCCTGTGGAATGCCTTGTGTATTTTGTTTGAGAGATGAACGGGTAGTTATCATTGTGTTGTTGGTAAGATGGTCTATTTCCACGTACTGGTATCTATTATTAAGATAATTTTTTATTAGTTGTAAGGCTTGGCCTTTTATGTTAACTTTTTCTAGTTTTTGAATGAGTATTTCCCAGTTTAGGGAGTCAAACGCTTTCTGAAGGTCCAGGAAAAGTCCGGAGGCATTTTGCCTGTTCTCCCAGGTTTGTGATATGTCTTCACATAGCTTAGCTATTGCTGTGTTAGTTCCGCGATTTTTCCTGAATCCATGTTGGCATGTTGTGAGGAAATCATTTTGTTCTAGGTGGTTTATAATTTGATCACAAATGGCCCTTTCTAGGAGTTAAGCTATTGTTGGTAAATTTGAAATTTGAATTTTAACTTTTATTTTACTGTCTACACCAGTAGCATTTTTAACACGATATTCAAACGTTGTTGAGGGACAACGCTCCAAACCCCTATGGCAATTTTAAGTTGGCCTCCCATTATTTGAAACTGTGCACTTCATATGGAGCTGACCACTAAGCAAAAGGCTCTTGTATGGTGGAGCATGGCTTGTCAGATGTTGGCGAGTAATAAGCTTGTGCTAGTCTTCATGCTTACTTATAACAGGTGCGTTTTCAAGCACACCCACAACATTATTAGAAGTGCAGCTTAATTTACAGCCACTTGACCTTCACCTAGGTCAGTGGTGTAGGCTAGGAAGGCAGCCTACAAGCTGAACAGTGTAAGTATAAATAAGCTCAAGAGGAGCAGATCTAAATCTCACCACTCGCGAGCCATTGAAAATGAACTGCAAAGTATATAACATTGGACATGGAACCAGAGATGTCATAGATGCAAAAATTGCATTCTCCAGACTTTACCTGGTCGACATAGTATCCAGTGAGGACTGGAGACTAAGGATAGCAACAATCCCACCACCGACAGAAATCGTCTAGTAAATGGATGTGTTCATTATTAGTTCTGTCATGTTGGGTATGGGATCTACAGTCCCTGTACTGGTATTCCCCAATCAGGCAGTCTGTGAAGGTACTGCACGATCTACCAAACCGAGATCTTTGCGATCCTTGTCTGCGCCCAACAAAGGCTCGCAAAACAAGTCAGGGGCAAAACAAATCAGGGGATCGCAAAACAGATCTGTATTATGTCACAGTCAAGCTGCTCTTTAAAGGACTCGATTCCTGCCAATTGACCTCAAGACTCACTTGGGAGTGTTTTGGAAGACTGTGTGCCTTGGCCTGCCTCAATAATCTTCAATTGAGGTGAGTTTCAGGATACAGCAGCCTCATTGAAAACGAAGAGTCTGATCGCCTAAGCTAAGATGGGAGCGACGACTCCATTCGAAGAGCCTGAACCAGTATGTGGCATTGGACTTACCACTGTTAAGACTGAAATACTTAATTTGGCATTGGCAAGAAATCGCCACCAAAGCAGATGGTCTGGTTTCAGTCACGTCTTTGCAAAATCTCTTGAGGGGATCAAACCCTATGCTGACAAGTCACACACAGCCATAAATTGGAATAACATCAGAATGGTGATTGCTTATATTACTGGACACGGTCACTTCATGAAACATCTGGCAAAGATTGCTATCTACAGAGAAGATACTAGTTGCCGACTTTGTGGTGAGGCTCTTGAGTCTGCCGAACACTTGTTAACTGAGTGCAATGCTCTGGAGCTTAGGAGAAGGAGTATTATCAGTGTTCAGCTCTCAGGGGAAAGACTATTACCTAATATAGGGAATAAGATTTTAGAGATGGTTAAGCCACTCGGAATAGGTACTTCATTCTATTAGGCAACAGCGGAGCACAATAAACTTAAGGTTGAACTGCAATCGAGGAATTGCCTCAGAGCTCTGCTGTGCCAAGATTTATCAATGGTTAGTAATTGACTGCAGATTTTAAAGACCAGTATTTGAAGCTTTACAAATTGTGGAGCAAGCAACAGCTTGCTTGAAGCTTGGTGTAGTTCAGCAATTTGTTAGAGTAGGCTATAGGTATACAGGGTGTCTTTTTTAAATGGGTCACCATTGTGATCTTGGAAACCACAAGTCTGTCAAAAAACTTCTACCTCCCATTCACTATAAGATCTTTAACCAAAAACAAATTTGCAAGTGAAATTGCCAGAGGCAAACTGTAGCCACAGGTGGGTGAAACCTGGTTCATTTAATAATTTTGATTGCAATTTCTCAAAAATCCATGCAACAGACAGACGCCATATTTGGTATGGCATAGTACATTGTAAATTGGCCAGTAGTTGAGTTGTTTTGAGAGCAGATTCATAAACAAGACTGTTTCAAAACAACCTGTCAAATTTTGATAGATGTGTGGCCCTTTGCTGTTAATTTTTCATTAGACTAATTAATATGTGTGATATTAATACATATATATATATATATATATATATATATATATATATATATATATGATATCAAAATTTAATACAGTACAAGTTAACTTTACACAATACAAATATATTACAATATAAGCAGAAGATGCACAAATATACTACTTTGTGAATTTTGTACTTGTATTGTAGTATTTTTGTATTTATATTGTAACTAGCTGTACCCGCCCGCTTCGCCGGTCATAATATTGAGTTTGATTTAGAACCTAATAGCTGAAAGAATTCGAGCATTTTTGCTTCTTCTACCAATATTAGATTTTTTAGGAGGCATGTCATGAAAAGTAAACTGCATAACAAATAATTATTTATTTTTTATTTTCACGTTTCACCACATGTTTTAATTACCGAGGAAAAAAGGTTAACACCAAATACAGATCACCTGATCAAGTAAAAGTAGTGTGTGCTACACTCTCAAGGTGAAATGTAGAACTACAATAAATCAAAACATATACAGTACTGTTGTTGTGAGAACTTCAATCTGCTTATGGCATGTGAAACTACATTAAACCACACAGTCATATGTTTTTTGTAAACAATTCAGATTCTCCATTTGAATAACATGGGATCTTTAGGAGCCCGTGGGGCGGGACCCTGTGGACGGATCTGCATCAAACTTCACATAAACCATCTCGGGAGTATACAGGACAACATCCTAAAGTTTCATGGCGATCGGTTGGATGGTTTGGCAGCGCATAAACTTCAAACATATATATATATATATATATATATATATATATACAAACATCCTCTTTTATAAATATAGATATATTTGTGTTGTGTGGCAAGTCACTTGTACTGTATATGTCCAACATGTATTCTGCTAATCAAAATTTAATGACTGATTTTCATGTTTGAGCAAGGAATTAATGTTAAAACTCACAAATCAGTTATATGCCCGGAAACTAAATCTACAGTCGATTTTATTTTAAAAGGATAGTCTGCCTTGAGATTAAATACTTCATCCACAATCGTTTCACCTGTACTAAACATTGGAATTTTAACAATAAACACAACCATTGCATCTTATGTTTCACATACAGTTTAATAAATAAATATATTTACAACAGTTAAATTTAAATAATTCTAATATCACATTAATACATCTCAATAAATACATTTAAAACCAAATCATGGGAACTAAATTAAAATTTACTATTCAGTCTACTTTGATTGCAAAAGAGGCACCACACGAGCAACCCTGTTCCGCCAAAGCGTTTTTGGTGACTCTGAAAGAAGCTTTAATCAATTCTTGCTGGTAGTCGATTGTAGACCCCTTGATGTATTCGAGAGAAGTGCTATCAATGACTATGCGAGCCCCATCTTTTTCAAATAATCTGCACAGATAAATGACAATTATTTGATTAGTAGCTAAAAAAGTCTAAAACAGGTAACAAGCAAACTCTATTGAAGACTGTTATAAAGTTGCAAACTATTCGTAACACCTAGTCATAAAAAAATACCAAATCTTGCTGCTCTTAGAGTATATTATGAGAAGTTTACAATAATTTGTAATGCAGAAAAAAAGAGAAAAACAAAAAAGTTTCAGTGGAAAATGTTTATGCTAAAAATTTAAACGTAAATAAAACAGAGCATACAGATTATACATTTTGTCTTTATTGGGAATTCATCTAAAGGAAATAGATACAGATGTGCTTCACAATCAGTCCATTATGCTTTGAGTCGGATAAGAGCTTGCAATAGTTTTATTTTCACATCTACAGTCAGATTGATTGTAAGCTGCATGGGTTTGTTCTAGTATTTTATTCTTTCACATAAGTACTAATCAAATATAGATACTATTATCACTTATACAACTGCAATTATACAGCTGGTTGGCAAATGTCCATGCACTACGAGCTTTATCATAGCAACCTTCGATTAGTGATATCACTAACTGGTTGGAACTAAAAATTCTTTTCTGACAATTAATCTATGAATTGTTATTTGCTAGCCTGTACACAAATTATATTTTGTAAAAATACGGTTGTGGCTGGGTAAATTATGCTAAATAATTACTGACACAACTATATCTTATATATAGATAATGCTTTAAGAATACTAAGAGCTACCCTACATTGAGAACACATCATATTTGTATTTATTAGTAGTAGAGAAAACCCACTTAACTGTGCTAAAATTCATAAAACTAACAAGACTTTTGTTCAATGCTGCGATGATTATTTGAAATAAATTACAGTAGAACCCCTCATATCCGACCTCGGCATTACCGACTCCTCGGTATATCCGACCTAGTGCTCGACCGTCTGCTGTTTCCTGGAAAAAGCCAATAGCGCTGTTCACGTTCAGACTTGCAGCTGCAAAATCCCGAATGAAAAAACTGAAACATAAAACTATTACTGATTTGTTCTTGTAAGCAAACAGATTAATTTCTATACAATTTCAGAGACTACATTTAACGTACTGTAATTATCTTTAATTTTCTTTAGTTACGATGTGTTATACTGTAATGCATTCGAATTTAACATTATCATTTAATGTTATACTGTTTAATAAATGTTTTACTGTATGTACAGTTATATAAAAACAGTACAATAGTGTTTTAATTTATACCCTTAGCACTTGTAATAATAATTTAAAATGCTTACTAAACATATTAAATAATGCTCATAACATACTTTATTGAAATCATAAACACTGTTGTAATATTATTCGGGTGGTTTTTGTCAAATACTTAAGCATTTCTAATAGGAAAAGGTAGATTTTATTGTTCCTCGAGATATCTGACTTTTTGCCGATCCGACCTTTGCCCGGTCCTGTCAGAGTCGGATATAAGGGGTTTTAGTGTAATTAGAATCATTACAAAAACATTAAGTAATAAAATAAGATTTTTACAAAAGTGCATTAAAAAATAAAATATTATTTTTTAATAGTTTCTGGATTATAATCACTTTTTTTTGCCGTTTCTCTATCATTTTCAGTGTTCATATTTGGCCACAACTTGCGCCAAGATTTTTCAAGTATAGATGCTTGTATTTCATCCCAAGCTTCTATAAACGTATAGATGACATCTTTTATGTTAATTGTTTTATTACCTGAGACAATCCTCTGTTCTTTCTAATATGGAGCCAATGTATTTTCGACGATATCGCCTCTTCAGCCACTCGATCACCCCCTAGTCCATAGGCTGGATTAACGATGTTACGTTTGCAGGAAGAAACAACCCACCCACCCATACACGTACAGTGCCGTGTAATCAATCGGCAATACTACTGTACGTGTATGGATGGATGGGTCAATACCACTGTACGTGTATGGGTGGATGGGTCAATACCACTGTACGTGTATGGGTGGGTTACAGTGTGATTGACAGGATCAATACACACGTTACTGTACGTGTGTGGGTGGGCGGGTGGGGCATTTACCACTGTATGTGTGTGGGTGGGTCATGGACTTTAAATGAAACACAACACTTCCCACTTTATTCATGATTTTAAGTCATATTATAAAGATTTTAAAACTACCTTCAGGTCATCCAGTCTAGAAGGTAACATTAAACACTAGGGAAATCAAGTTAAAAATGCATTTCTGATTATTTCTTAAAAACCACGGCGGTTACAAAAAAAGAATAAATACAAACTTTGTTCGTCTAAAAATTATACCAACTTTGTTTATTAAGTTTAACAGTATTTTAAACATTATATGTGATACAGTAGCTGGCCATAATTACAATATAATACACAATTTTGCATCACAATATGTTTACCAAATTATATTCTTACTTATCGTCCTCTGCTATATTCTTATCAAGGTCAAATTTGTATTGAAACCCAGAACAACCTTCACCCTCAACCAGCACACGCAGAGCACTTCCGTCTTCAACAATCTTATTTAGTCTCTGAGCACAAGCATCTGTAATTATTAAGTCTCCAGAAGATTCTTTGATATCAGGTTTAGCTGCACTTAATTGCCTGAAACAAATTGTTTAGGGACCGTGAGAGAATGAGACTTTATCACATTAATTATAGATTACACAACAAATACATAGGGGGCGAAGGACCACTTAATATATACCGATTAAGACGGTGAGGGGAAGAGATAAGACGGTAAATATATATAGAGATAGAAAGCAGACAGTACCTTGAGCTGATGTAAGGTGAAAATATAACCCACTTGGCTGGTTGTCGGTTGGGTATTCCACCGCTGTGTGATGACCCCGGGGCGAGCACGATGAGAAGAGAGAAGTTCTGGTAGGAGTGATTCCGAAGACACAAGGATTGTCACACACACACTATTTGGTTACACACCCGCACACCACAATAGCACGCGCACAGGAGGAGAGTTTGGAACGCACTGACTGTGTCTGTCTCGCGGCAAGGGAAGAGGGGGTTTTTCGCGGTTTTTCAATAAGAGAGAGGGGGAAACCTTCTAACCTCCATGCCATATTGTCCAAGTGGTACCAACATACAGAGAATATAACATACATTGAAGACAATTAAAAATAATAGATATATATATATACTTATGCTAACTTAAGAATACTAAACATTCCGGCCCCCTTGAAGCATTGCAGGCTTCAACAAAACATTGAACACACAAGAGAAAAAATATAGTACATGGGGGCGGACACTCAGTCACTTATTTCAGGGGCAGAGGGAAGATCTTGACGACTGGACGCGTGAGATGTCCGGTGGCCGTCTTGAGGTCCACGACACGGACGATGCCGTCCTTGCCAGGGTGAGTACCCGTCACTCGAGCAAGAGGCCAAGTGAGGGGTGCAGAGGGGGCGTGCACAAGCACGAGGTCACCAATCTCGATGTTATTCTTGGAGCTGGTCCATTTTGAGCGCTGTTGTAGCATGTGGATATATTCCAGGCTCCAACGTTGCCAAATCCGCTGGTGCAAAGATTGTGTCAGTTGCCAATGTTTCAGGCGGTTGAGGGGCACTTCACTGACGTTGCGTTCAGGGACAGCTGCCAGGGTGGTGCCGATCAAAAAATGACCGGGAGTCAAAGCGGTCAGATCAGAGGGATCGCTTGAGAGAGGCGTGAGAGGCCTAGAGTTAAGCATCGCCTCCACTTGAGTTGACAGAGTTATAAACTCGGGAAGGGTTAAAATGGTGTCTCCCATCACACGTTTTAAATGGTATTTTGCCGACTTCACTGCACTTTCCCATAATCCACCGTGATGGGGAGCAGCGGGGGGGTTAAAATGGAAGCTGATTCCACGAGGGGCGGTGAAGCGATGTATCACTTCTTGAGCAGAGGTAGAGTTGACTTGAGTGTCGATGAGGCGACGAAGCGTGGCATCGGCACCGATGAAGTTTGTACCACAGTCGCTGTAGAGATCTGTACACAGACCGCGGCGAGAAACAAAACGGGTTAGGGCGGCTATGAAACCGTCTGTAGTGAGGTCCGTGACAACTTCGAGGTGTACGGCCTTGGTCACCATACAAACAAAAATACACAAATACACTTTTACGTGCTTGATAGACCGAAGGGTCAACATCTTGTTCATAAAGGGTCCACAGTAGTCCATGCCGGTAGACGAAAATGGCCGAGCAGGGGTCACTCTGGAGGGGGGTAGGTCACCCATCAGGGGTGTTACGTTGCGAGGTTTATTTTTAAAACAGGTCACACATTTAAAAATTCGTGAACGAATCACACTTCGGGCACATAAAATCCAAACAGACTGAGAGAGGAGAGCTTGTGTGAGCTGAGGTCCAGAGTGAAGGTGAGTAGTGTGGCAATGATCCACGAGCAGCTCCACAATATGGTGTTTTTTGGGCAAAAGTACAGGGTGACGGACGTCAGAGGAGAGCGAGGTGCGGCTAAGTCGGCCGCCTACGCGCAGAAGTCCATCAGCGTCGAGAAAAGGCTTTAGGCGTTGGAGTCTGGTAGTGCAGTCCCGCTGACGTTGAAGAGAAGAGATGTCCTCAGCAAACGACGAGTCCTGGACGAGTTTAAAAATCTTGAGTCGAGCTATGTTGAGCTCGGAGGGAGAGAGAGGACCGTGGTGGGCCGATTTACGACAATTGCCAATGAAGCGCAGCAAGAGTGCTACGATGCGCACGAGTTTATTCCATGAGGAATAGGCGGACAGGAGATCCCATTCAGCTTGGTGCGCGGAGGTGAGGACAACCAAGGGTGTGGTCTTCATCTCTTCTGAAGCTGAGATATCCGTGTCAGTATCGGGGTGAAGAGTGGCGTCAGGCCAATGAGAAGGTGGCATGGAGAGCCATGGTGGTCCAGTCCACCAGAGAGGGTGTTCCACCAGTTCCGAGGCGAGGATTCCTCGTGAGGCACAATCTGCTGGGTTTTCCTTGCTGGGAATATAACGCCAGCTTGAAGGAGGTATGAGTTCTTGAGTCTGAGCAACACGATTTGCCACATAGGTTTTTAGCCTATACGAGGGAGTCTGCAGCCAGGTCAGAGCTACCGTTGAGTCGCACCAGAGAAAACATTTTTGGAGGGAGAGATGTTCTTCAAAAATAGTACAGCAGTGGGCAGTCAGCTGTGCTAGGAGATGAGCAGCACACAACTCAAGACGGGGAAGGGTCACTCGCTTAAGTGGCGCTACACGTGTCTTGGCGAAGACTTGACGTACTAGAATTTCATCGTTGGCGAGCTGGCAGCGGAGATATAGGACGGCGGCAAACCCAGCTTCGGAGGCGTCGCAGAAACCGTGTACTTCGATACTGAGAGCGGCAGAGAGCCGGAGAGCCCGGGGTATGGAGACCGAAGAGAGAGAGGAGAGAGTGGACACGAAGGTGGCCCACTTCGCTTGGAGATCAGGAGTCAGGGGTTCGTCCCACTGCAAACCTTGAGTCCAGAGTAGTTGCATGTAGCATTTTGCTAGCATGGTGCAAGGTGCGAGGTGACCACAAGGGTCGTAGATTCTGGCAATGGTGCTGAGCACGTGCCGTTTCGTAGGGAGAGATGGGGGGGACATTAAAGTCATAAGTGAAGGCATCCGTCTCCGGTGACCAGCGAAGACCCAGGATGGTGAGGTGAGGTTCATTGTGGTTTTCCAAGAAGACAGGGGTGTCCCGATGATCCTCGGGCAGTGCCTGAAGCAGTTCGGGGGAGTTGGAGGTCCATTTTCGGAGCTCAAAATGTCCAAGTTTCAAAAGCTTGATGAGATCCTCTTGAAGCTTCTTGGCTTCGTCCAAGGTGTCTGCTCCCGACACTATGTCGTCAATATAGGTATCGGTGGCCAGAACCTGGGCGGCCTCAGGGAAGGGGCGGCCTTCGTCCTTAGCCAGTTGATGCAAGGTCCGAATGGCCAAAAAAGGCGAGCAATTGACTCCGAAAGTGACTCGGGTCAGCTTGAAAATAGAGAGAGGGTCTGAGGGCTGTTCCCGCCATAAAACTAGCTGAAACAGCTGATCCGAAGGTTGGACTAAAATTTGCAGATACATCTGACGAATATCGCACGTGAACACAATGTTGTGTGTCCGGAATTTCAGCAAAACGTCGCTGATGTTGGTTTGCAATTTGGGTCCTACTAATAGAGTGTCATTGAGGGAGTGGCCACTGCTCGTTTTGCAGCTGGCATCGTAGACAACTCGCAGTTTTGAGGTGTCACCTTTGGTCTTAAGTATACCATGGTGTGGTAGAAAGTTGTGAGGGAGATTTTCTTCAAAGTCATGAACTTTAGTCATGTGGCCAGCGGCTTCGCCATCTCTCATGTATTGTACATAGAGATCACGTAGTTGAGGTTGGAGCTGGAATTTCCTTTCCAGGGAAGACAGTCGCTTCGTGGCTATTTCACGTGAGTGACCAATAGGAGGGTGGTCAGACTTGAATGGCAGTTGGACAACATATCTTCCGTCTTCAGTCCGGCTGTGAGTGGCTGCGAAGTGTTGATCACAAGCTTCTTCTTCTTGAGACTTCCGAGTAGAGTTAGGGAGTTCTTCCTGTGTCCAGAAGCGTTGTAATGAGGAGTGAAGGTCCGCTGAGTCACATGCCGAATGAAGCGTCGCGAGGTGTGAAGCGGGATAAGCAGAGGCGTCACAAGGTGCGGAGCCCATGACAACATATCCAAAGTGAGTTCCGAAGAGGTGAGGTAGGCCGGGTCCGAGTTCATGACTCTCATGAGTGAATAGTCTTGGGAATAAGGCACCACCCAGGACGACATCAACACTGCCTGGGAGGTGGAAGGTAGGGTCGGCGAGGACGTAGCCTCTGGTGAGATGAAAGACCTCCGGGGCGATGGGAACTCGAGGGAGATCCGTGGTCAGGTGATCCAGGATCAGCATGGGGTGTTGTGAAGCGATGGACAGGCCGGAGAGTGTCTCAATGTTGAGAAGAGTTTGACCTTTATTTTTGGTAATGTGGTTACCAAGCCCTGTGAGTTGAACTTCGGATCTAAACCGACGTGCGCCTAAAAGCTGTGCGGCTCGTTCTGTGATCAAATCCGTCATTGAACCGCAGTCGATCAGAGCTCGGAACACATGAGTTGTACCATGAGAAGAGGTGAGTTTTATTAAGGCTGTGCCTAATAAGACGGTAGAGTGCCAAATACGCGAGTTGGTGTGACCCTGAGCAGTCATTGTCACCGAGGTGTGAGGTGTTGCTTCATGAGTGGCTATCTCCTTAATTGGAACGGCGAGTTGAGGAGACTTATTGCTTTGAGGAGGGGCGCTATAATTAGCATGTTTGCCCTGAGAAGTGGGAAAATGTAATAAAGTGTGATGCCTTTTATTACAAGTTTGACAGGCGCCTTGAGAGCGGCATTCCTTTATGTCATGGTTTCCCAAACAGGAAATACAACGCCTATGGTCTTTTACCATGCGCTGACGATCATGAGGAGATTTTTCACGGAAAGCTGCACAAGAGTAAATTTTATGTCCGCTTGAGTTACAAGCAAAACATAATGCCATGGTAGGCTTGCCTTGAGAAGCGGCAGAGGGAGGTTGAGAGGGGTTAGAATGTGCAGTGACCATACTGACATCACTAGCGCGGAAGGGCACCTTTTTAGGCGCGAAGGCCCTGAGGTTTGAGTGCGCGGGCTTTGAGTGAGAGGTGCTGTGAAGGTTAGCATCCTCCGTTTGCGAACATTCCAAATTCAGAAATTTGATAATATCTGTTACGCCAGGTAACGAGCGTGAAGAGGCTTCTTCATCGGAATAGGTGCGAAACCCTTCAAGTTTTTTGCGCAGATCATTATCCATCTTGCGCAACAGGAGTGCAGATAAAAGTGGATTGTCATCGGTGACGTTGCATTCCAAGGCATTTAAAGCTTGGGAATGTTCCGTAAAGAGATTCACAAATGAGCGCAATCCCTTGAGAGAGGTGGCGGTTATGTTGGGTAAATCCAACAGCTGGTTGAGATGGAGAGATTGCAGTCTTCTCGAGTTGTGGTAACGTTCTCTCAGTAGGTTATATGCTACCAGGTAGTTGGCCGCTGTGAGATTTAGGCTTTTCACCAGATTAAGCGGCTCTTTACTTAGCACGCTTAGAAGGTATTGGAATTTTATCACGCTCGAAAGGGAAGCGTTTCTGTGTATTGTAGTGTCAAATAAATTGATGAAACTGGTCCACGTGAGGGGATCACCAGAAAATTTCTGCAAATCGAGTTGGGGCAGGCGGACATGAGAAACAGGGGGTTGAGAGGCGGCTGAAGCATCACTAAGAGCAGAGGGTGTGTTAGGCACTTCGGGAGGTAATAATACTTCAATGGTTGCGGAGATGAAAGAGAACAAAGACTCTATGTCGTCCTGATCACGTGACAAAGTATCATCAGGGATAGGATCATTTTCGATAAACAAAGCCCTTTGGAGGTGGTTTTCAAACTCAGCCTTTTTTTTCCTGATTTCATTGGCATAGGCAGCAAGTTGCTTTAGTTGGACGGGAGTAAGCGGCTTGTCAGTCTGGGCTAGCTCATCAACAGCGGTCTTCAGTTTAGTAAACCGAGTTTTGGTCAATAACGTGGACCGGGTGTAGATAGCAG
Source organism: Stictocephala bisonia (assembly GCA_035578905.1). Classification (NCBI taxonomy): domain Eukaryota; kingdom Metazoa; phylum Arthropoda; class Insecta; order Hemiptera; family Membracidae; genus Stictocephala; species Stictocephala bisonia. The sequence continues at coordinate 20,121 of JAQJVL010001550.1, forward strand.
AGGTAAATTCTCCAACTTTGGGAGCCATCTTCAGAGATGTAAAACACTGAGTTACTTTAAATCAATAAAAGACAAATTACAATCCACAGAGTGAGAGAAGTCCACCAAATAGTATTGAGGTCACTGAGGCGTAGAGGTCATATAGCCAACGAACATAGAGTAGGCCTATGGTATCATATGTAAACACAGTGCAAAACCTAAAATTAAGAATAAAAAAAATACAATAAAATATTTTTATGCAACAACAAAAGACAATGGCGTCGGGAGACGTGATGTGTGAATAATAATTTAAAATATTCACCGGAGGACAAGTTGACTGTGATTACAGAGACTATAATACAACAATAAAAATAAATTACACTGGTCATGTAGCAATTTACAATCACTTGAGTCAGGAGACTTGAGGTGTCAAAATAATGAACTATTACGACAAGAGGTGTCAATTGTAATGGCACAAAACAAAATTAACCTACTGCCTAAAAATGACGGGTGTAAAACAATAAGTTTTAATTTAAATCCTAATATAAGAAAAATATCTACAGTATTATTAACTTGTTAGCTTTGAGTGTTAACAATGTATACAACCAGAGGGAGAGAGCAGTAAATCTATAACTATACAAAACACAGCTTATTGAAGGGCCCTATATCATATGTAAACAAAATATTTCAAACAAAATACAAGTTTTGTTTCAGCTAAATTTTGTTAAAATAAACAAAAACTCCTTTTTATTACAGTGAGATAAAGTGTTAAGTATTTCATATAATTATTTTAATATGTTTAATAATATTTGAAAACAAGAGAATCCAAAAAACCTAATATATAAACAAGTGTCGCAAAAGGTACAAGTTTTTACGTTAACTTTCGTTAAAATAAAGAAATCAATTTAAACACAATAAAATACATTATAACATTCTTAAATAATCATAGAAAGTCTAAGCTAGCTGAGTTAAACATCAAACAATCAAATGTAAATAAGACATATAAACAATAACAATGGGAAGTGACAGTTGTCGTTTGACAGATGACAGCTGTGCTGCCTAATGCAGCCTTGATCGTAATGGCACTGGCAGTGAAGGCTAGAATGGTGGGGAGGTGAACGCGCGGGAATATCACAATGGGAAACACCACGTGCAGCCAAATTCGCGGGCAATTAACAAATATAGACAAATATCGAGTTTGAGAGTTATTGAGGCAAAGTTCACACATAAACCTTTATGAGAGAGTTTTTTTTTAAAAAGATTGTTGAGAGGTTGTGAGATCGATTTGAACTGTTTTGTCCACAGAACGGTGTCAATTCATGCGGCTCGTAAGGACCATGTTTAGGGACCGTGAGAGAATGAGACTTTATCACATTAATTATAGATTACACAACAAATACATAGGGGGCGAAGGACCACTTAATATATACCGATTAAGACGGTGAGGGGAAGAGATAAGACGGTAAATATATATAGAGATAGAAAGCAGACAGTACCTTGAGCTGATGTAAGGTGAAAATATAACCCACTTGGCTGGTTGTCGGTTGGGTATTCCACCGCTGTGTGATGACCCCGGGGCGAGCACGATGAGAAGAGAGAAGTTCTGGTAGGAGTGATTCCGAAGACACAAGGATTGTCACACACACACTATTTTGTTACACACCCGCACACCACAATAGCACGCGCACAGGAGGAGAGTTTGGAACGCACTAACTGTGTCTGTCTTAAGCGGCAAGGGAAGAGGGGGTTTTTCGCGGTTTTTACAATAAGAGAGAGGGGGAAACCTTCTAACCTCCATGCCATATTGTCCAAGTGGTACCAACATACAGAGAATATAACATACATTGAAGACAATTAAAAATAATAGATATATATATATACTTATGCTAACCTAAGAATACTAAACACAAATGTATAAAGCAACTAACTATACATTGCCATATTTATTTATTTAATCTTGCACAATAAGCCAAATTTCCTTTAATAATAAGTAAATTTAAAAAGTTGCTCAAATTCAACTATCCAACATCAATACTAAATGCGACTTTTTTAAAATTTAATTTAATAATTAAGTTAAATATTGTTGTACTAGGCATAACCTAATTATATGTTTTTGACATATAATTAGGTTATGCCATTGATTATATACACAAGGTTGTAGGTTTATATAGTCAATGGTTATGCCCAAAAACATTAACTCTCAAAATGGCACAGTGAGCGTCCGCACCGTTTTTGTGTTTCTATAGTGGCACAGTGCGGATAGCCGCATTGCAGACACCCACAAATAACTGTGGTTTTAGTACACACTTAATAAGCTACAACTAAGTTTTAGATATCTAGGATTCTACGTTAGTTACCGGTTATAGTGATATGCATTTATCATCGATTACTTGACTTGGCTTAGTGATTTTACATAGAATAAGTTTGCTGTTGTCAAATTTGTAATTTTATGTAAATATATGACCATGGAAATGTCTTTATGTGTTTTAGACTATTTATATGTTGATCCGTGTGTAGCAGGGGAATGTATTTAGTGATAGTGTAATAATATTTAAAGTAAAATATCAGTGTAATACATAAGGCCTACCTAGGTCATCGTTTATAAATGGCATAACCTGATAGGTTATTATTTTGTATACAACTATTTTTTATCTATAAATATTTAAGTAACCTTTTCATTTATTTATTTAATAGATGGAATATTTTTTAGCTAAATGTCGGTATAATAATGAACTATTTTTAGTTCATACTACATATTTGTAAAATTTTCAAATATTATTGTTTCCATGGCAACAATTGTTCAGCTTATTCATTGTTTGTGATTATAATTTCTAATAAATCTATTTTTACATATATGATTTGTTATGTATATTTTTTAAAACTATATTAAATATATAATATTTTGGCTATCTCACAATTCTTATTTTCTTATCACAACATTGTTTCATAGGGGTACTCCCATTCCTCATCCCTTCGTGATTAATGTAAACAAATTGCAAAGTACAAAAATAATTTTATTTTATGTTTTATATATTATATGATATCCTGTTTTGTTATGAAGATATTGATACCAAATATTAGTAGGTTAACAGTAAATAACTATTTTTTATAAATTTTATAGCAAATGTCTGCAAGATAGCCAAAAATCACCTGCCATTTTAGGATAAAGTAACTACCACTTCGAGGGTTAAGCAAACGATCAATATTTATATTTGAGAACATGTCAGAATGGTGGATGAAGCATTCGTTAACAGATAGTATTCAAAATAATGTACACTGTACATAAGAAGTCATTAACAATACATTTGATTCTGTAAATGATTTTAAATGTATAGCTATTGAAGCCCTTTTTAATAACTAAATGTTTGAATTTTTATCTGATGTTACTCAAGCCAACAAAATCAAAACTAATATGTAAGTTGAGTTCCAAGAAACGCAACTGGGTAATGTACCGCAAGCGTTTATTAATTATCAAGATCTTCCTCCATAATTGAATCAATAGATAAATAATTTGTTATTTCACCATGAATCATGTTCATAATTTTACTGTTAATTTGGTTTACATTACGGTATCATTTTTTTGGTGCTAAAATTGCTATGCAGGACAACCATTCAGTATCTTGGTAGTTGTTTGGCAAGTTGGGAAACACATTTGATATAAGCTCCTCAGCAGAATCTACCATGTGCCCAAAGTTTTCTGAGAAGGAAATCCTACTTTCCTGGTCAGTAATTATGCTCCCATCGACAATATTGAGCAAATTATCAGAGTATTGGCCAGAATCATGGTTGTTATGAAGATATACCCTCATGTTTTGAGTCAAGTGAACTTGCTCAATATGACTCCATGTCACAGACATTTTTAAGCATGCATTAATTTCATCTGCTGGAGTTCTTCGTTGGATAACTGGTAATGTTTGTCTGAAATCACCTGGACAACAAAACAACAAAGCCACCCATTAAATCTTGACTGTTTCCGATGTCTTGAAGTGTTATATTTAGTGCCTCAAAGGCTCGTTTGTAAAACATTGTACATTCATCCCACACCAGTAATTTACAACGTCGGAGGACTTCAGCACGATTAGAGGTCTTGCTTATATTACATTTAGAAGTTTCGGCAGTAGCGAGATTAAGTGGTAGTTTTAACGTGGAATGTGCAGTTCATCCACCAGGTAGAAGTGTTGACGCAGTACCAGTAGAAGCAATTGCAAGAACAATGTGATTTTCTTTTCTCAGCTGAGCATGTATAAAATTGATGAAAAACGTTTTGCCTATTCCCCCAGGAGCTTCTAAGAAAATAATTGCTCCTTTTTCACACTCAATCCTTTGTAAAATCGTATCAAAAACCACTCACTCGTTGCTTAGGTAGAAGTTGTGGTAACATCCCCTGTACTTAGATATGCATACCGTTGATGTTGTAAGACATTTATTTAAGAAGTTCAGAGTTGATTCCAGCAGGCAAATGAGGATCAGGTAAGCCAAAAGAACTTAATTCCTTTCAAAACATAGACTTCATCAGATTATGGATAGCCATTAGCGCCTCATTGTATATGGTGTGATTGTATTTAAGGTCAGGGACAGTTTCCTTGTCCCTGACCAAATAATCTTTTAATGATTTCCACAAATTTATAGGGCTTAACATGTACTTATCAGAATTGCAAATAGATGTTGTACGCGAGAAGCTGAGCGAGTCATTACAGCCTCTTTCATTGTAGACTCCCAATGGTCATTCTCAAGCAGGCCGAGAGCTTGATATGCTTCTCTGTACGCGTTGTACATTTGATTGTTTACTGTCCTTAAATTCTGGAAAGATGTAAGTCTTCTTACCTTGTGAAGAAGCAAACGAAGGCAATAGCATTCAAAGTTTGCTGGATGCACAGTATATACACGGCTTAATGTATCTGCGAATTTAACATCCGTATAACCATGGACAGGTGTTCCTTGATTGAGGCGCTTGAATTCTTTCCTAGATGTGTTGAAAGTGAAATAGTGTGGAACCTCATTATACAAAAGTGTTTATCGTCATTAAGTCATAAATCAAAGAATACAGTCAACGTGGTAGGTGGTGGATTTTGCAACCTTTCATTGACGTTGTTCTCTTTGAAGTACACACGCTGACCATTTCCTAAGTGTACTGAGAGACTGTTGGTTTCCTATCATGTACCGGGAAGCCGAAAATGCATCAAGCAGCTTCATTGCTACTTAAACAACGTCCTGATTGATAGTCACCTCATCCCTTACATTGTTTGATTGTGTGCCTCTCACTAAGTTGAATGCAGCTTGGTCACTTCCCTTGTGAATGTATTTGGATACGTACTTTATGGCCTTAACTGAGCTGCAGTATTCAACATTGATGTGCGCATTGAATATCTTAATCAAAATGGGACAATCCAGTGGTTGTCTATCTCCATAGCAACATTTCCTGCAGTTGTTATACTAATGTGACCCGTGAATCCTTCATTATCTGGTCTACGTCTACTGTACATGGGATAACCGTTGTTGTTTGTTTGAGTGTTTTTGATCAAAGTCCTTGGGCATTTTTTAGTGCATTTGCCATCTTTCATGCATGTAGACCTTTGGTTGTAAGCTCCACAACGTCTATGAACCATGTGTTTAAATACATATTTATGAAGAACAGGATCAGAGGTACGTTCTGGAATTTAAGAACTTATAACACTGTCAATTTGATTTGGACAGATTTTGTCACATAACCACAGAAGGAAATGAATGTGAGGTAATATATGTTTCTGCAACTCTACAGAGTAAATAAAACATCTGACAAGGCCAAAGACTTCCCCCTTAGTTTATGACTGCTACAAAAATTTCTGCAGTCTTTATTTTTGAGGCCTGTAAGGCAAGAAGAGGTTTCGGAGGTGATTATGTCTCTAAAGTCAAAACATTCTTTTGGGGCTGATGGCATTTCATCATATTTGCTTAAACAAGTTCCTGATTTGATTTCAAGTCCCTTATCTCATATAATCAATCATTCATTTCAATATAGTATTTTTCCTGAATCACTTAAGCATTCCATAATTAGACCTTTGCATAAAAAGGGCAGTAAGGAGGAGTGTTGCAATTACAGGGCAATTTCCTTAATATCTACATTCTCTAAGGTTTTTGAGAAAGTTTTCCTGATCAGACTTGTTGATTTTGTTAGTAAGAACAACATTATGTCCCGTTGTCAATTCGGATTTTCAAAGGGAAAATCCACGAGTGACGCCATTTATTCCCTAATATCTACTCTTCCCTGACCTGGATCGCGTCATATCTGTCGGGAAGGGAGCAAACCGTGCAAGTTTCATTTATTGATTCAGATGGATTTGAACGAGTGGCTTATTCAGAAGCGTGTCCTCTTCTGAGAGGTGTCCCACAGGGCTCGGTGCTTGGTCCGATCCTCTTCCTTCTCTTTGTTAATGACCTGTCCCAAGTTTCATCCAGCTCACGGGTTTGTCAGTTTGCTGATGACACTTCAGTTTCTGTGACATCACTAAACAGATCTGACTTGGAGGTTAGAGTATATGAAGTTTCAAATGCACTAAGTCAGTGGTTTCGAAATAATAATTTATACCTCAATAATAACAAAACTCAGATCCTGGATTTTCATATAAGTGACAGGAAGCAATCCGAATGTCTAACCTTCTTTGTTGACTGCGAACAAGTTACGCCTAGTGTGGTGACTAAGTTCTTGGGTGTTTACATTGATGACGGGTTGAAATTTGATCACCACATTGACTCCGTAAGTAAGCGTGTTAGTTCTGGAATTTTCCTTCTAAGAAGACTTTCAACTTTTGTTGATGATAGGATTCTTTTGCCAGCTTACTATGGACTAATATACCCCCTCTTATCATATTCTGTTGTCATATGGGGCCACGAATCTTCAAAAACTCATTTTTTATTTAAACTCCAAAAAAAAGCCATCAGAGCCGTTTTTAGAAAGCCCTACAGATATTCTTGTAAGCCAATTTTTAAAGAATACAATATTTTAACTTTTCCGTCCATTTACATTTTTCAGTGTATCATGTTTGTACGTAAGCACCCTGAACTCTTTGCATCTGTCACTTCTTCCAACCGGTATGGGCTTCGTGGTCGACTAAACATTTGTATTCCCCGACACAAGACAAGTTTTTTTTAAAATCATCTAAAATTAAATGCCACTAAACTCTATAACTCGCTTCCTGTACCTATCAAAGCAGAAAAGGACATAAACAAATTTGGCAGGGTTGTAAAGGGCATGTTGTTATCTCGTTGCTGTTACAGTGTGAGGGAGTTTTTAGGTAAGTAATTAGATAGTAATTAGGATAGGAATAAAATAGTAAAAACAATAGTGCTATAATTATTGTAAAAATAATGTAGACCAATTATTGTTTTGAAGTGGCTGTAATATAATCATTGTGATTAGTATTAGAATGATATTGTATGTGTTATACATGTAATTGGTGTGACGTTTATCTAACGTAATTTATTAATACATATGGATGACGCTATTATGCAATTTTATAATTGTTAAAAATAAAGCAATTTTGATTTGATTTGATTTTGATTTGATTTGTATTTTGATGGAACACACGTGAAACGTCATGCCTGTCTGTTGCTTTCTGCCTTGGGACAATAATTCCAGTATTTCAGTCTATTTGGGGTTACAGATTAAAGTTATAAATAAGTCCGATCGACCGTAGTGTTTAACGTAGGTTAAAGCGTCTTGTGCCCTTTCGCTTAAATACCTCGGAGATCCTAAAAAACTTGAAGGAAGAATAACAGCTTGACCAAGGTTATTTATATAAAAAATATAGAAAACCAGAAACAAAAAAATGTAGAAAATCATAAACGCTAAATATAGAGAAAACCAGAAACACAACTAATATAGTTCTGTTAATTAAAATAAATATTGAATGCTTCCATGGCAAAACTACTGTTTTAATTTTCTGTAAATGCAATTCCAGCTGATAAGTAATAAATAAATAACTTGCTTACTATTTAGCTAAATGCTTCTATGTAATTGGTAGATTTAATTACCAGTATTTAATAGAATAAACAAATCAGCTGATTTCACCCATGTGACGTTACAGTCTACTGCGCAGCCTCGTCGTGATACCTACCGTCTTTTCTAGTTACCGTGCTTCAGAACTATTTAAGTTGGTTGTTTATTCCAACAGCCGAGTAATGAAACTATTACAAACAATTGTCAAATTGGTATTGCCATACGGGTTGCATTGATACTTCTTAGAACACCTAGAGTGGAGGTACCCTGATGGTATTTCAAAATAAGTCTATGTGTTAACCAGAGACCCTACGAATGTCCATGCAAAATTTCAGCTGAATGGGTCCAGTAGTTTATGCATGATTGAGTAACACACACACAGACACCATTTCATTTTTATATAATAGTATAGATTGTAACAATGATTACTAATTATTAAATCAGACGTTTTAAGTTATTTTTTATTTATTCGTGTATAGATGTATTGAAGTATAGTTTGATTTATTGATGTATAAGCATTTTAGCAAATTAAAAGTGCCGATTTCCAAAGCAGACTTTGCAGAGTTAGCATAAGTTGTGTTTATTTTAGTCTTATTTTAACAAGAAGAGGTTTTAGTTCAAATTAGAATTGAAAACAACCTTTCTGATAAGCCGTAATTATTAATGTAAACAAATATCAAAGAGACAATACTCTTACTATCGGATTAGAAAAGCAATGTAGGCCTACTCAAATGTGAACCTCTGCTACAACTACTCATCCGATTTCGTTGTGTTGTACACCAAAATTTAGCTTATGTAATTCTACGTAGTATAATTTACAGATTTATTTAAGATTTTAAGAATTTGTTATAGCGGGTAGAATACAAAATAATAAATATTAGCACTTTTAGAGTAAAGCTCAACTTCAAAAAATTCAAAAACATAAACTACTAAAGATAAGTCAGTGAAACTTAAACCACACGTGAAGGTTGTTTTTTATAGTCTGTCCAATGTCTAGATTTTTATTTTTTTACAAACATTTTTGTTGTAATTTTTTAAAACCCTTGCAATCTTAAAATGGCTGATCATACAAACTTTCAAAACTGGTTAAAAATACCAGATTGAAAAATACAGTATAATTATAAAGCTACTAAGAAAAACTAGCCTATACTTCAACCTAGCTAAGTCGCTTGAATACCATTCAAACTTACGCACTTTATCAGTGATGATGAAATCACATGAGACAAATCAGACTTGGAATCTACCAACTGGCAAGAAATGTATTCCATGAAAATAGATTTATTAAGTCAAAACAAATCCAAATGGTTCAATTGATAGATTCAAAGCAAGACTTGTTTTAAAAGGGTACTCACAGAAGAAAGGAGAAGACTTCTTTGAGATGTTCAGTCCTATTGCGAGGCTAGCAACAATAAGAGCGTTGCAGCGAATGAGAAAATAAAGTTGAGGCAGTTTGATTTGTCAACAGCTTTTCTTTATGGCCAACTAGAGGAAACAGTTTACATGAAGCAACCAGAAGGATATGATGAAGATCAGGAAGAGTTATGCCACTTAAACAAAAGCTAATATGGACTTAAGCAAGCTCCACGTTGTTGGAATAAGAGGTTTGGCAGTTTTCTGATTAATATTGGCCTAGTGAGGAGTGAAGCAGATCCTTGTTTGTTTATCAAAAAGGAAGAAGCTAAGAAACTTCTAGTCACACTGTATGTGGACGATGGCTTTGTTGCATCAACAAATTCTGAAATGTTTGATATTTTTATGGGACCCTTGAAAAGATAATTCAAAATTTCAGAAAAACAAGCAACTTACTTTTTAGGTATTGAAATCAAGCAAAAGGAAGACGGTTCCATAACAGTTAGCCAAGAAGCGTACACAAAGAAACTACTCAAGAAAATTGGAATGTATGAATGCAAGTCAGCACCAACTCCTATCATAAAAGACGACAAATCAGAGAGTGAGAAGTGTTCTGACACAGAAGAACAGAGGACATTTCCTTGCACAGAATGTGTTGGAGGTTTAATGTACCTTATGACAGGAACTCGACCAGACATCGTATATGCAGTAGGGAAATCATCATGTTTACTGGAGAATCCTACAATGAAGACTGGATAAAAGTCAAAAGAATTCTAAGATACTGAAAAGGTACTGTAAATTATGTTTTAGAGTACAAGTTTAAACATGAATCAGGAATACTTGAATTTTACAGTGATGCAGATCACGCAGGAGACAACTCGACAGGCCGTTCAACTTCAGGGATTGTTAGTATGTACAGTGGTGGTGCTATCAGCTGGTTCAGCATCAAACAAACTTCAGTCGCAATCTCAAGTACGGAAGAAGAGTTTGTAGCAGCTAGCGAAGCATGTAGTGAAATTGTATGGTTAACAAGACTGCTGAATGAAATAACTACACTCAAGAACAAGCCCATCTTGAATATAGAATATAGATGACATTGCAACCACACATTTAGTAGAAAATCCGGAAAACCACAGAAGAATGAAGCACATAAAGACAAGGCACTTCTTCATACGAGAGTTGGTTTCTGAAGGCGAAGTCAGTGTGAAACATATTCCAATGGAGTTTCAGTTAGGGGATTGTTTTATTAAACCTTTACCCAAACTTAGACTTAAAATACTGTGTGATGCTATTGGCCTGAGATCTCAAGATAACATTTCAAAATGAGGGAAAGTGTTAAGATATATGAAATATCAGTTATTAAATGTTACTCTATACACTTCAACTCAATTTAATTATTATTTTCAACCAGCTGATGTTTTTTCTTTTTATATTTTAGGAGAATAGTTCTAACAAAGAAGATGTAATTTATTATGAGAATAAACAGTTATTTCTACATTTGTTAATAACTTTTAGTGTTTTAAACCTGTCTTTTACTTTAACATGTATCCAATGTACAGTTAATTTATTTAAGTTTCTTTTAGGACAAAGAAGAAACAATCACGAGTGAGGAGGCAAACAGTCTGGAAAGCAGTATAGTCACAAACTTGGTAAATATTAAGCTTCCATATTATGTCAATTTTTCCTCTTTATGATAGTAAAATTAAAAGCTTAAATATTTTTAATTGAAATAATGTTATACTAGTAAATTATATTCAAATTTTAATAATACAGACAAAAAGTTATTTTTTGACAGCCAAAATGTTTGCTATTTTGCAACTACTTTGAAGAAGGCTCTTCGTCAGTTAGAGAAGTTTTAATTATTTGACTGGAATCTATCGGTAATTTTATGAAATTTGATTTAGTCAAACTATAAAATAACTACAAAACTATAATACATTTGTATAAATGAGACTGCTCATAAATCTCTTTCAAGATATAAAACAAACAACTTTTAACCCTAGAACTGGCATGCATTTGACTCTTAGCTGGCAGGTGTTTTCAGACCCTTATGCAGCACTTATTTAAAAAAATTTTAACAATTGGTTACTTAGCAACAGTTATAATGTATTATATATCAAATTGTTAGAAATAACATGCTCTACAATATAATAACAATTATGAATGGACTTATCCCTAAAACTGGCAATTTCCCAGCATCCAAACACAAAAAAAACTTTAAAAAAAATTTTTTTTGGGCACACACTGTCGGAAAACAAATAACTATTTCAAAAAAGTTTAAATGCAAAAAGTGTTCAAAATTTTACAGGAAAAAATAAAATATACACTGTTAATACTTTATCACAACACACAAGTTCAGAAAAAAATTTACAACAAACTATGTACAGTGGTGGCGATGGGCTGAAAACTAGTCCGAGTCATCAGAGTTATGGGCTCTCTTTCTTCCAGCCCTGATTGGCCTCCACTATCCACTCCACTACATTGAAAGAATAGGTTTACTATCCCTAGGAGGACAGTTCCTGATACCTGGGTTCCTTGGAATGAATTCAGATGTAAGGTCTATTTCTGACTCAGGTGGATAAACACGAACCCAAAGACGACCATCATCTTGTGGTGGATTAGGCCTAGGCCTAGGATTAGGGTCATCGGCATCACTATCTTCACTAGAAGATAAATCATGAGGATCTGGGACATAATCATCCCCACTTCCATCAGAGAAATCTTCTAAATCAACTTGGTCAGGGAAATCTTCGATTGACAAGTCACGTTCTACATCCGACAAATCAGTTTCAAATAAAATGTCACGAATTTCACTGGAAGGTAAATCAGTAAAAATGACGCGGCATTTATACATAACAAAATACATCAAATGAAAGCTTAGAATCTCATGTGTATAACGATATATTATTTAACCTTCCACTCACTATTTTAGTATTGATAATGAAGTAAAACGTGAGGGGTGTCTAATGCGTCGTGAATGACGACTTTGCCAGTTCAGCGGCAGATTAATGAGTCGTCAAATACGACTTTGCCAGTTCAAGGGTTAAGTAGTTTTGACAGTTCACTTCATTGTACTTGAATACAGAAGTGCTGGCCATTGTACAGAATGGCTTAGTGGCTAAGGCTTCAGACTGCGGAAGGAAGTCCAAGGTTTGAATCCCCACTGAGCTAAGAGTCAGTACTTCCTCAAAGAATAAAATTCACTTACACGTCGGCAGACCCATGTGAACTGGCGAGTGAAGTTTTTTATACTACTCTTAATTCTTTGCAAAGGGACAAATTGATTCGTAAGAGTAGACTACTTGGCTTGAATATTTCCAATTTGATGTAAGCAAAGTTAATTGCAAATTGATTTTGATAATAAAGTGATTGCAAAAGTACTTTAATACTATAATATCACAAGTTGGTAGGTGGCTTATTCTGTATAAATTACGTTAATTATTATAGCATTCATTCTATCTACTCCAGCATTAAAGTCCGAAGAAAAGGAATAATTGTACTTCCATACTTAATCTATGAGTGAAAAACTACAAAACCACAGACTCTTGGTTATTCTTTCATAACTTAAATTGACCTGAACCATTTAAATCTTGGCCTAAAAGATGCCCACCTGTTAAATCTATGAACTGTGCCAAACAAAATCATGAATTGCCAAACGCACTGTTGCTAGCTTGCTACTTCATATAATCAATCTCAAATGTCAACTCATAATCTGTTAAATGATTTTTCAGCTTGGTTCTTTAGAAATACCAATTAACTTACCTAAAGAAGTTGAAGCTCGAGAAGAAGCAATTAAACAGTATTTCAGGCAGAGGATAAACCATTTAATAGCTGAGAATGGAGAACTTGAGAGTAAATCAGCAGCTCTTTTAGCAGAGGTATGTCATTTTAAATCATTATGAACTGAAATTTTGCACTCAGAGTTGGGTCTTATGTGTATAAAATGCATATCAATAATATTTATTTTCCCCCTTTACTATATTGTTAGGGATAAGCAAGATAATTGTGGATTTATATAGAATTTAATAATTGATTGTAATCATTGTTGCTAACTAAGACCAACGTTCCCTTAAATGTATCAATAATTCCCCTTACAGTTCTGCTGATGCAGTACTGTAAACTTCCGTATAACATCATACACTGTTACATATATAATATATAACATAAACTCTCTGCATACACTCTTCATTATTTACTTGTTACAAAAATAAATAACAACATAAATCAATAAATACAACAAACTGTAAATAAATATAATTTTTGTTTTTTCGTGGACATGAAAATTCTTCTGCATTATTTCTAAACTTACAGGAGTAGTACGTTAAAGAAATATTATAATACAATCCTTTATGATTATTTTGTAATATTGTTCCGAAAGAAAAGGCAACACTTTTTTATTGTTTTTATTTCCAAACATTTATACAAGATCTGGCCCTGTTAAGTTTCAAAAACTTATCAACAGGGGCCATTTTAATACATTGTATATAATTAAAATAATATATTTATATTTTGCACATGATGGGCAATATTTTAGCATATTCTTAAAATTTCACTGTGCTTACAATAATATTTATAATTTAACAATAAATGTTTATTTATCATAAGACCATGTTGTAAAAGTCTGTTAGTAAACGAAAAACTTATTGTAATTTTTATCTAGGCAGACGCATCAAAATCAATATTTTTTATCACTCTAAAATGAGCCAATCATAAACATCCATTTTAAATTTCAAAACACTTTGTTCATCAAAATATTGTGGCAATTTGTTATAAAGAGTAGGTACTATAAATTCCAATAATATTCTTTCTCCAAACACTGAATGTGGCTTTTGTACTCGTTATGTTTCTCTATATCTAATAAATCGTTTTCCATACCTTGTATTTAGTTCCTTAAACCTATTATTTCCTATATTTCCTATGTGCTCTATTATTATTCTATATTCGTAAAAAATTGTCAGTGTTATTGTTCTTTCCATCATGTATACATAAACTGCTCTGTTAGTAGTTCTCTTCTAAATAACACCTCTAAGCACCTTATTGTAATCTTTAAATTTTCTGTAAGTGACATTCCAAAGCCACCCCATATAATAAGATGCCACACCTTATTAATGATTCACATAGTGCCTTATAGATGACAATTTTCAATTTTATATCCAAAACATAATTAATTCTGTACATAGCCACTAAACATGTACTAAATTTTTTATGTAATTTAAATGTATGATCTTTCCATGTAAGACCATTATCTATCATTACACCTATGTATTGACAACTTTTGCAACCTACCCTGGTATTATCAAAACATTGCTGGACTCATCGAGGGTGGGTGCGTAGGCACCGGACTCAGGAGGACGACACAGAACAAAAAAAAAACAAATTGAATAGCAAAAAAATTGTTTATTATATGAAAATTAAAAAAAATTTTGATTCAAAGTATTAAAAAAATATTAAGTGACAGAGAGACAAAAATTTAAAACATTTAAAGACAAAACGTTTTGTGAACGTTGCCCGTTTGTGAAAAGTTGCGATATTTATCAAAAGTTACAGAGAAATTTATAAATATATATGTTGGCTTCGAGGCAAAAGAAATCTAATATATAAAATTCTCGTGTCACAGTGTTTGTCTGCAAACTCCTCCGGAACGACTTCACCGATCGTTATGAAATTTGGTGTGTAAATTCTGTAGGTATGCGAATCGGACGTAAACTATTTCCCGTTTCGAAATTCTTATCCGTTTCAATATGGCGGACGAATTCCGAACACACTGCATATAATACTATATTCTCGGAGTTTGGGCTCTACAGAGCATTTGGATGTCAAGTTAAATCACATGTTTTTATTATTTGTAATTTAATATTTATAAACAAAACAAAGACAGCTGTTATTATATTGCTAAGAAGTTATTATTCAGGTTTTGTAATGTAGTTAGTGGTTCACTAATTTTGAAATTTATGGTTAAGTATTTTAGTTTAATCTGTGTTTTTACAGTGAACAATGCCAGCAAGGCGAAGAGGGTCAAATTTGGGCCGTCGAACGGCTGAAGCTATACAAAGGCGAAATCTAAGAGCCCAAAGGACAGACGTCCAAATTCAACAGGAAAATGAAGTTGTGCGCGTGAACATGTCGCAATTGCGCGCATCACAGTCACAAGATGATCGCGCTGAAAGAAATGAAGAAAGACGACTACAACAAAGACAAGCGCGTCGATACGTAGTTGAAGCACGCAGAGAAAATGACATACGACGACAACAAGTGCATCGAGCTTTTATATCGCATACATTCCGTCGTCTAGCATTTGAGTATGAACCCGACGTTAAATATTTTGATCATTCCAAAGTGGCGATTGGTGATATGGACAATGAATGTGCGAATTGTAAGGCGCTTAAATTCAAAAATGAGCCAGCCGGGATGTGTTGCGCCACAGGTAAAGTGCAACTACCAGTAATTGAATCACCACCTGAACCATTGAAAGGTTTACTTAATGGTACGCATCCTGATTCTAACATGTTCCTGAAATCAATTAGAACATTCAATTCATGTTTTCAAATGACATCGTTTGGAGCAACAGAAATAGTTAACAATAATGCTGCAAATGGTCAACAATTTAATACAACGTTCAAAATCAAAGGCCAAATTTACCACAAAGTAGGCTCATTGCTTCCTATGCCAAATGAACCACATAAATTTTTACAAATTTACTTTATGGGTGGCGAGGACACCGAAAGCGCGCTAGCCAATCGCGTGGATGCACGTTTAAAATACAATAACCTTAATTCACAATTTGCCAGACGTATTCTCGGCGAGCTGGACGATTTATTGAATGAGCACAATGAATTGTTGAAATTGTTCAAATCACACATGCACAAATTGCAAAGCGACAATCACGCAATTATCATCAATCCTGATAAAACACCATCTGGAGAGCACATTCGTAGATTCAATGCACCTGTTGTTGACGACGTTGCTGGAATTATGGTTGGCGACCGTACAGCTAAGCGTGAAATTGTTATTCGCAAAAGAAATAACAATCTTGAGTTCATTGCTGATACACACCGTTCATACGACGCTCTACAATATCCACTAATGTTTTATAAGGGACAAGACGGATATTACATAGATATTAAACAAAAAGATCCCGCTACAGGAGCCGAAACAAACAAGAAAGTTAGCTCGAAGGATTTTTATGCGTATCATCTGATGATTAGACGCGATCATGACAACGTCATTCTACGGTGCCGTGAACTTTGCCAACAATTCATGGTCGACATGTACGTGAAAATAGAAAACGAACGACTACGATACTTACGATTTAATCAAAAGAAGCTGCGTGCTGAAGAATATATTCACTTGAGAGACGCTATTGTGAACAACGCCGACACAGCCGAAATTGGTAACTCCGTCATTCTACCATCAACGTATATAGGAAGTCCACGTCACATGCAAGAATATATCCAGGATGCTATGACTTTCGTCCGCGAATACGGACGACCATGTTTATTTATAACTTTTACATGTAATCCGAAATGGCCTGAGATTACAAATTTATTATTGCCAGGACAAAATGCAATACATCGTCATGACATTACAGCCCGTGTCTTTAAACAAAAGTTAAAGTCTTTAATGAGTTTCATTACAAAGTTACACGTATTCGGCCCTACACGTTGCTGGATGTATTCGGTAGAATGGCAGAAACGAGGATTACCTCATGCCCACATTTTGGTTTGGCTAATCGACAAAATACGTCCTGAAGAAATAGATAGTATAATTTCTGCAGAAATTCCAGATCGGTCAACAGATCAATTACTGTTTGATATTGTGACAACTAACATGATTCATGGCCCATGCGGTGACCTGAATCGTTCTTCGCCTTGCATGGCTGATGGAAAATGTATAAAGAGTTTTCCAAAAAATTTCAATAACGAGACAATTACAAATGTCGACGGATATCCATTATATCGTCGAAGAAATACTGAAAATGGAGGGCAATCATTTTCAAAATATGTGAACAGAGCAGAAATTGACATTGACAATCGTTGGGTGGTCCCATATTCACTTCTGCTGTGTAAAACATACAATGCTCATATTAATGTTGAGTTCTGCAGTTCGGTAAAGAGCATAAAATACATTTGCAAGTATGTAAATAAAGGAAGTGATATGGCTGTGTTTAGTATTGAAAATACCAATGCGACTGCTCCTCCAGTAAATAACACTGATGAAATAACTCTCTACCAAATTGGCCGGTATATCAGCTCTAATGAAGCTGTTTGGCATATCTTTGGTTTCCAAATTCATGAAAGGGATCCAGCAGTCATTCATTTAGCCGTCCATCTTGAAAACGGCCAGCGTGTATTTTTCACAAACGAAACAGCGATCGATCGTGCAATGAATCCACCGAAAACTACTCTCACAGAGTTTTTTCTATTGTGTAATCGTGCTGATGCTATTGGTGCTTTTGCAAGAACACTACTCTATTCAGAAGTACCACACTATTTCACATGGAATCAAACAAAAACATGGATACCCCGCAAGCAAGGCACCCCAGTTGATGGATACCCCGGTTTATTCAAATCAAACACCTTGGGGCGAGTATTTACAGTCAATCCAAGGCAGACTGAGTGTTTTTATTTGCGACTATTGTTGGTTAATGTAACCGGCCCATTATCATTTCAAGATATACGTACAATTAAAGTTATTAAAACATTAATGAAAAATGTTGTCGAAGCCACCATTTTGAATGGCAAGTTCCAAGGGGAAGATGTATTACTGCCACGAATCCCTATTATTCCAACAAATGTGCCAATTGAATTCAAACGGGTTCAATTTCCAATCAAATTGGCATTTTCAATGACAATCAATAAGTCCCAAGGGCAAACATTGTCGGTTTGTGGATTAGATTTGGCCACACCGTGTTTTTCACACGGCCAATTATACGTGGCGTGTTCTCGAGTGGGCAAACCATCCAGTTTGTTTGTTTTTGCTAAAGATGGACTCACTAAAAATATCGTACACTCCATTGCACTAAGAAACTGATAATGTTTATTTTTCATTGTCTTAATTTGTTGTTTATATTAAATTTTGATAATTATTTGAATTGCAATTATTATTTGAAAATTATATTTTGATATTTTATTATTTTGTACAGTTCGGCATGATTAAATTTGCTAAATTACCTTTCAATCATAAATCAACATCCCCAAACACTTACTCTATCTTTTTGACTACCAAAATATTCACTACAACTAAATTAACAACGACTAATGTTTAATAAATTCAATACACATACAACATGATGTTCTTTCCATCGGTCTGTCTTAGGGGAAACCTATAACTTAGGCGATACGAAGTTCGCCGGGTCAGCTAGTAAATAAATAAAGAAAACAAGATTAACAAATATAAACAGTACAAAGTATCAATAAAACGTAAGCTATATAAAAAAATAGGTTAGACCTAATAACATTTTTTTATAAATATAGAGCTCTGAAAAATGTATAACAATAATAAATAAATAATAAAAATGAACACATACAAGAATAAACAATAACAGAATACATGAATGAATAAACTACAACTAGAAAACAATAACTACAGATAACAAAAGACAAACTTTTAACATGGCAGCTGAACTTACGGGGCCTCGGGCAACAAAAGAAATTTGGAAGGTTTTGGCCAGTTTGGAAAAGTTTAAAAACAAAAACAAAGGATTAAATTAATAACTACGCTAAAATCCAGCAGGCTAAACTGGACGATTCCTAATGGGAATAACAAAGTGAAGAATTACTCGAGAACCTAGTTCTTTAAAAGAAAATTACCAAAACAACCCCCCATAAAAAAATGTAAACAAAAAAATTTTAAATAAAATCTAAAAATGTATCTCGCTTTAAAATGACACTGTTCACAGAAATCACAAAACAAGTTTTTCACAGGAAGCACTTCAAAATGTTCTCACTGTTCAAATCTGGAGACCAGGTGGGCTGGATAAATAAACTGGGTGTGGGTCACCTGTATGTCAATGTCTTCATCCTGGATGCAGATGGATGAAGACATTGAAAAAAAAAAAAAAATTTTGGAATGTTTTGAATATTCTTACATTCTTACATATCCTCTTCTTCTCCATAATCATGAAGATTAGGGAATCGTCAAAATTTCTTCATTAAGGCCTAGGATCAGCTAAGTCTTAGTGAGTAAGTTAAAAATTAATAGTGCCATGTTCATCATAGTACTCAGTCAGCCTATAGTAGGGTCTATTCAGTAAGTAAAGTTTTAGTTTTTTTTTTAAAAGGCTTGGTTTATTAATTTCCTTTAGATTTGTAGGTAAGGGATTAAAAAGTTTAGTCCCTATATAACTGGGGGTTTTACTTGTATTTTTAAGCCTATGTTGCGGTAAGTTAAGGTTTGTTTTATTTCTTAAGTTGTGGCTATGTAGTTCAGCTCGATTTTTGGGTGGGTTTAATTTGATCAAGATGATGGTTTCCAGAATGTAGAGGGATGTGACAGTGAGAATCCTGTTTTCTTTAAAGAATGGTTTGCAGGGTTCTCTGTAATCCAGGCCATTTATGAGTCTTATGGCTCTCTTTTGCAGGATTAGGATTTTTTCCAGGTCATGTTCACTGGCTGCTCCCCATGCCACAATTCCAAATTTCAAGTGAGAAGCAAATAGGGCGTGGTAGGCAATGAGGCTGGTTTCTTTGTTTGTGAGTTGAGAGATTCTTCTAATGGCGTACAAGATTGATGATAGTTTGCCATGTAGTTTTTCTATGTGGGCGTGCCAGTTTAGATGTTCATCAACAGTAACTCCCAAAAATTTTGTGGTGTGGACTGTGGTCAGTGTGGTATTTGAGTCATCATTATTTTTGTTGCAGTTGAAATTTAAAAGCAGGGTTTTGGACTTATTGATTTGTAGTTTAAGACTATTACAGATGTCTGTTGCCGTATTTAGTGCAGATTCTATTTTCAGGGTTTTTGTCTTCTATGGGGTCAATTTTTACAATGATAGTGGTATCGTCCGCAAACATGACACACTCTAGGGAGTTGTTTAGTTGATTTGGAAATGAGTTAATGTAGACTAGGAACAGAAGGGGCCCCAGTACTGAGCCTTGCGGGACACCCTGTGTGATTTCACGTGGTGACGATTGTGTTTTAAATTCCCTGCAATTTTTGAAATGAGTGATTTCAACTAGTTGAGTTCTTGAGGTCATGTAGTTATTGAGCCAATTTAATGCACTGTCAGTGATCCCTATGGTTTGTAATTTGTGTAGCAAGATTTTGGGGTCTAGGCTATCAAAGGCCTTCTGTAAGTCCAGAAAAATGCCCGAAGTGTACATTCTTTTTTCCCACGAAGCACAAATAGAGTCGCAGAGCTGTGAGAGAGCGGTATCGATGGATTTTCCCTTTCTAAAGCCATGTTGTTGAGGTGTTAGGAGTTTATTTGTTTCTAGGTAAGTTATGAGTTGGAGGTAGATGGCCTTTTCTAGGTATTTAGAAACTGTGGGCAGGACGGAGATGGGTCGATAGTTCTCAGGTAGGGTCTTGTCTCCTTTCTTGAATTTAGGATAAACCATAGCAGTTTTCATTTTGCTGGGCACTGTTGAACATTGTATAGAGCAGTTTATGATGTCAAGCAGAGGGTTAATAGTTTCGTCCTTACAATGTTTTAGAATTCTATTTGAAATCCCATCCATACCGCAAGAGTTTTTTGGCTTTAGCGAGAGGAAAATGCCCTCCAATTCCTGA
This sequence comes from Stictocephala bisonia, assembly GCA_035578905.1. Lineage (NCBI taxonomy): Eukaryota > Metazoa > Arthropoda > Insecta > Hemiptera > Membracidae > Stictocephala > Stictocephala bisonia. The sequence goes on from JAQJVL010001550.1 coordinate 41,155, forward strand.
AGGGTTATTGGGTTGAACGATGATAGTTTCACTTGTGGGTTTATAGACTCTTGAAGTTCCCTAGAGCCTAGGGCTGGTTCAGATTGCATTTTAAACTGTCCACTTTATATGAAGGTTTTGTTGAAAATATTACTAATGTGGTATGGGTTGGTTATTATTTGTTCATTTCTAATCAGTTCAATGTTGTCCAGTTTGTAGTCTATTGCATTTCTTTCACGGTTTATTGTGTTCCAGATCTCTTTTGTTCTGTCAGTGGCATTTTCTATTTTTTGTTCTATGGATTTTGTTCGCTGATTTTTAATTTTGAGGTCGTAGTTCCTTTTAGCATTGATGTATTCCAGTTTATCTTGCTGTAATCCACTTTTAATATATTTATCGTTCATTTGCTCAATTAAAATTTTCAGCTGAATTGTTTCCTGGTCCCAGAAGATAGGCTTCCTTTTACTAAATTTTTTTTGTGGTAATTGGCATGGTGTTTTCAATCTCCTCCCGTAGTATCCTCACAAATTCCTCATATTTGTCCTCCACTGACTTTGCCATAAAGACCGGATTCCAGTCAACGCCTGCTAGTCTGGTTTTGAGATTATTGAGTTTTGCTGTTGTAATAACTCTGGTTTTCTTAGTGAGTGTTTCAGCCTGTTTGCAAGTGAAGTCTGTGAGCCGACAGCTCACACCAAGGTGGTCTGATATAAGGTTTGAGTGTATTTTCGTGACGACGGTGTCAGGTAACAAATCCGTGTAGCAGCAGTCAATGCAGGTCGCAGAAACGGCTGTCACCCTGGTGGGAGGCAGGTCAAGGACTCTGACTTGAAATTGAGCCAGCAAGTGGTGTCCTCTTTTAACGTTTGGGTCCGTAGTGTTTTGGTTGTTGAGATTCACATCCCCCATTATCAGGCACTTGTTTCGGTTTGATGAAAATTTGTGAAGAAATTTGTGTAGGTTTTGGAAGAAAATTTCCAGATCTGAAGTAGGTGGGCGGTATAGGCCAACAATGAAAAGGTTGATTTTTCCCACATCTAGTTTTAGGCAAGAAATTTCAAAGTTAAGTTCAATGTTCAGGTCAGAAGTATCTATTGCTTTGTACTATATAGGAATTGTTTCTCTTGCATATATAGCAACCCCTCCCCACCTATGTTGATGTCTAGAGAAATTTGCAGCTAGCCTAAAACCTTGAATATTTGTTAGGTTGAGATTTTCTTCAGTTAGCCCATGTTCCGTAACAATAAAAATGTCGGGGTTTATCTGACAGAGTTCAATCTGAAGTTTGTCAAGTTTGTTCTGTAAACCTCTTTGGATATTAAGCTGGAAAATATTTAGATGCTGCTTACTATTGTTGTGCTTTAGTTTTTGTTTAATAGTGTTGTTATTTGGTGGGTAGGGTCTATTTGTTTGCTATATTTGGATTGTTATATTTGTTTCTTTATTTATAGGCCTATGTTTGGTTGTGTGTTGATTTTCATGTGGAGTGTTAACCTGATCTATATTGTTCTTGGGTCCAGCTTGGTTTTCAATTGTTAAGTCCGTGGAAATCGGTGTGTCTTGATCCTCTGGCATAGGCCCAGAGCTGTCTCGTTTGTGGTTTTTATTTATCTCATTCGTACCCCTTGTACTCACTCCCTCAAGTTCTGCAGCCTTAGCAATGATGTCCGCCAATAGATGGGCGCCTTTCTTGTTTGGATGTATTCCATCAAGTCCATAGCAATCATCAGTTATTTCGTCTATTGTATTAATAAATGTTAGGCCTAGCTGATCGCACATGAATTTCAAGGCATCGTTGTTATCCTTGACATGTTTGTCTCTCAAGTCCCTACGGTAAAGGATGCTGTTTATATACCATTTGGTATTCTTATAATATTTTTGTGCTGCATATAAAGTCAGCCAGATAAGTCTCATTACGTGGTTAGGTGTCTTTGCTGTGCTAAGATTATTTGAACCAATATTGATAATTACCTTTTTTTGTACCTCCCTTGCGTTGCTAATATAACGACTGAAGTCCCTAATTTTTGCCCCAGGGATCACTTGAGCTGTTACATTTAGGCCTTTTTCATTTTTCATAATGCTCACTGCTCCTCTCATAATTGAGTCACTGATGATGAGGGCTTCAGGTTTGTTTGTATTGCTAGACCCAGACGAATCATTTCCAGGCTTGTCATTTTTCAGATGTTGTCGGTCTTTTTCAGATGCTGTTGTCGGCTTATGGTGTGTTCTGGCAGAGGAGGATGTAGGTCTTCCTATGGATTCTGTATTACAGTCAGACTCAGTAGTTTCAGCCTCCGTAAGGTGTAGGTCTATATCTTCAGAAGCGGGGCTCCTATGTCCCACCGCAAAGTTGTGCAGTGTTTGCTCTAGTTTGTAAATAACCTCAATCTTCTTAACGACTAGTTCGGATAGCTTTTCTTTTTCATTTACGGTCTCCAGTAGTTGAACCTTCAAATCATCTATGTCACTCATAAGCAGTTTTATAATCTCTTCCAGTTGTTTAGTTTTTTCTTCAGAGTTGTCAGGGAGTGTAGTATTTTTTAGGTTTTTGTTGTTGGCAGAGGCCTTAATTTTAGGTTTAAGTTGTAGGCAGTCTCTACATACCCATGTCATAGGTCCTGCATCCTCAGAGAGGGCTTTATATTGTTTATCATTTAGCTCGGTACATTTAAGGTGATACCATTTGTCACAATCACACCCAACCGCTTTGGAGTTGTCTGGCACGTCAAGGCCACAAGCGGCGCAGGGGCAAACGGGCGGGGCTTTGCGTTTTTTTTGGGTCCTGTCATGATTGGCTAATGTTTTAGGGCCTAGTAATGAATTCTCTGAGGTCTATTTTGCCCTTTTCCTAAAAAAACACTTAAATGTTTGGTTTTCCTAAATAAGTTTTATATAAAAGCATATTTATGTAGCCTAGCCTATATTTTTGTTGTTGTGGTTTTGCTAATTTAAATAGGCTATATTAGGCTATGTAGCCTATAAAAAAAATTTTTTTTTTTTATTTAGGCCTACTGTTATTATTATTTTTTTTTTGAGTTTATTTAGTTTTCCTATTTTTTTTTATTTTTTATTTATTTTTATTTATTATTTTTAGTGTAGGCCTACTGCCCTAAGAACATTTTGTTTGGTTCTCTAGCCTAGTTTATGTTTGCTTTATCCTTTCTCCCCGGGCCTGGTGGCTTTGTTTGAATGTGTTCTATGTGTGTATGTTTGGCTCAGTGACTTTGCTTTTTAGTTGTAATAACTTTAGGTTATTTAATTCATAAAAAAGAAAAATGAGTTTCCCGACAATCAGTATGCTGTAGAGATCGAACATTCGGTTGTGTCAAACAGTCGATTTGTGAGGATAAGTTCCTCTTTGGTGACGTCAACAAGTAGTTCTGTACTCTGTGGTGTAGTTTGTAAAGAAGGTGAACATGAAATTACAAACAAGACAAGTTGGAATAGTTTTTAGGGCGCCATGTTGAATTTCCTATTGAAGTTTTTTTATTTAGCTCTGAACTTATAAAATGCTTAAAAAGGTCAATGATTGTTGTTAAATTCAATGGCTACAACTATTAAAAGAGTGATGGTATAATAGTTACAGTAATAAATAGTGTAGCTGATACTGAAAATGCGAAGTGGCTGACGTTGACGTTCTTCGTTGGATTGCAGGTAGGCAGATTTAGTTTCAAAGATATTTCGGAATTGGTAGGTTCCCAAATGAAATGTATGGATTCAAAGTGGTTTGGCACTGTTTTAGAAAATTTAAACACACTTTACAGTAAATAAATCGGTTTTAAACTGTTTAAAAAGCACAAAAAGCCAGCTGGCTTGGGGAGACAGACATTCATTAGGCAAGGCTTCTTCTTCTTCAGAATAACAGCTGATTAGTTTGTCATCAAAACAGTGGAAATGAAACATTCATTTTGATTTAAAGTAGAGTTGTGAATGTTTTTTTTTTTTTGATTATGTTACTTGAAATATGTCTTGAAAAAAACTGTTTTGATTTAATATTTTCTTGTAAATTAATAAATGTTTATAATATAGTGATGAAAATGATGGTGCCAAACATAAATAGAAGAACAAACCCTTGAAAAAGACAAGCTGAAACTACTCTGTAACCTTCCCATTTTGTGTGCATTTAGGCCTGCCAGCAAATTTTTTAGTTAACAATTTCTTTATTGCTTACAAATAAAATGGATTGGTATTAGCATTGATTATATAAACCTACAATAGATAAACCATCTAATAGGAATATTTGTGGCAGTAATTTTGTTAGTTTGTGAGGCCCGCAACCACAGCTGGTTTAAACTGTATTACGTTTACAAGTGACTGCACTAGAGCTCCACAACGGACCACAAAAACAGCTGATATTTTGAGACTCAAAATTTAACATTGGATGGGAGATCTATTAGTGTATAAAATCAATGTTATTAGTAACATATTTAGCCTACTACTTAAATGTAAGGAATTAAATTATATACGGAAATACAAGGAATATATATAGAAATTTTGTAATCCGATAAGTTGAAATTGATATTAGCTTTAAAAAAATATATTTTACAATTTTCTTTTACTAATTGTAACTTCATAACAAATTATATTGCTGGTTAGTTTAGTCATTACAGGTTGTAAATATATATAACATAATAGATATAACATTGTTAGGGCATATATAAAAAAGTTTAAAAATTAAAATTTGCATTTTGTCTTAATGTAATTTGAATTTAAGGTGTATTAAGTGTTAAGACCAATGATCTATTTATGCTCAGACTGCAGCACTGGTGCGACGACTAGAGGCTAGTGTATTAAATGGAGTAGGACTAGAGGAAGCACTCCACGAGGCTAGAGAGAGGGCAGCACTCCTTCAGGAGGAAGTCACCACCACCGCTAACAATTACGAGACTCAACTCAGCACCATGTCTGAACACCTGGCCAGCATGAACGAGAAACTGGCCCAGCAGAAGGATACTATTGACCAGCTGGAGTACCAAATTACCAACAAGGTGTGATACACATTAAATAATGATCGTTTGAGTGACTCAAGGAGTATCAATGAAATTTGTAATTACTCCAATATGTTGGTAGTGTAATTATATATAATATGTACAATGTACACAATACACTGATATGGCCTAACTCAAAACAGTTTTGTGCGAAATAAAGCCTTTTGATGTAATAGCCACAAGTTATGCAGTTTTAAAAATTTTTTACTCTTATAACATATTTATGTAATAAGTAAAAAAAATTTAAATACAATAGAATCTTGGAACAACTCTCTTCTGTTGAATAGTCTTCTCAAGTGAATATTTTAAAAGGTTAAAATACCTGTAAAAATCTGTCTTCAAACCTTCCAACTTGCTTAGAATCCTATTGCAATTTCATGACTTATACAGTCACATCTTTCATGGACAAGAATATGCTTTGTCTGAAACTTTGTCTTTCTTGTTTGAATAATTTATATTCTTGCATACATCATTGTACACATATTCACTGATGATTAAATACAGTCAAAATTTTAAAACATGTTAAACGTTTTAAAAAAATTAGAAAACAAAATAAGTGTCAAGCATGGTGCCTCATCATGTTCTGAAACGCCGGCTAAAATAACTAATGTTGTTTTTTAATTGTTTAACGTGTTTTTATACTTGACTGTGTTTTTAATCATCATTCAGTATGTGTGTAATTATGTATGTAAGACAAAAATAATTCCAGCCTATTCTTGTCCCCGAAGATGTGACTATATAAGTCTGCAACTCACCTTCGCAAAATATTGGTGGGGCTACTGAGGGTGGGTGCGAAAGCTCTGGACCCAGGAGGACACAGACAAAAACACAAGTTGTGGCCAAAATATGCTTATAAAAAAAATCCAATTGAAAAAAATTAGTATAGCAAATGCCATACTAGAAGCTGGAATGCCTAAAACCTTCGCTTAAAGAGAGGTTGGTCGTCAACAGCAACACACATTTTTACTGAAAGTTGTGTATTTATTTGAATGACATTGATTTCACATCTCGAAAAATGTTAACAGGAAAATAATTGTTGGTCGGCTACGAAATTCATACTATTATAGTAGAAATCATAAATTATTGCGATAAGTTCTGATCGGAGATAAACAGTTTTTAACTACTAATTTACTTATTAGGACCAACACAACAGTGTGTTTTCTTATTGGCAAATAACAGCACAAAAGCCTTTGTAACTAATATACTGATCTTTTTTATTTCGTAGACTGAAGCAGCCGGTGTCATTACTAATAACTAAATCTGGTAACGACTGGGTCAAGGTGTTTTCTACAATATTTACATCACCAAACGTTTCGCCCATGCTGTGATGTAGCATCCTCAGTGGTATCTCTGACTTCTGAGTCTCATTGTAAATATTGCTGATAACACGCGGTCGTTACCAGAAGTTTTAGTTATTAGTAAAGATACTGTACTAATTATATTTGAAATGTCAATTTAAAAAAAAGTGATAAAAGAGAGCTGACTCTGGCAAAGTTTGGGCAACATAACTTACAAGACAAAACATAAACTCTTGTAATACTACCCGTCTCGTGAGACAAAAGAGCAGGCGTCGAGGATGTTTGATGTTTGTTTACTGCCATTTAGTTGAACTGTTTTTTTGTTCTGTTATCAGTCCCTTTCCTTAGTTGTAGTCGCATATTGTCCACCCATAAAACATTGACCCACCCGCCCACCCATATACGTACAGTGGTATTTACCACCCGCCCACCCATACACGTACAGTGGTATTGACCCACCCGCCCACCCATATACGTACAGTGGTATTTACCACCCGCCCACCCATACACGTACAGTGGTATTTACCCACCCATATTTACAGTGGTATTGGCCCACTTGCCCACCCATACACGTACAGTACCACTGCATGTGTAGGGGCGGGCGGGTGGGTATTGACCCTCCCACCCACCCATACACATACAGTGATATTGACCCTCCCACCCACCTACGCACATACAGTGATATAATACCACCGTACGTGTATAGGTGGGCGGGTGGGTCAATACCATCGTACGAGTATAGGTGGGCGGGTGGGTCAATACCATCGTACGAGTATAGGTGGGCGGGTGGGTCAATACCACCGTAAGTGTATAGGTGGGTGGGTGGGTCAATACCACCGTACGTGTATGGTGGGTATTGCTCCAGTTTTAAGATTTAAGTATTTTAAGATTTTTTAGTATTTTAGGTGGGATTTTGACATGTCCTGTACTTGGCTAACACTAGTATTACAGTTCAAACCTTCCATGACTCTCGATCGACAAAGATACTTTTCAGTCACATGTTAAAATCCCACATTTTATCATACACATGGTATTGACCCACCTTAATAATTAATAATGTTAATGTAATAATAATAATGTTAATCCTAATAACATATAATTTAAGAAATATTTAATGGATGTTAATATAATAAAAAGATAATAAGCAATTTATAACACTTGAATTGCAGCGTGATATTTCTATATCGCTATAATGATTGTTAATTTGTTGGCGATTTCCATTGCTTCTAGAGTTTAAAATATAAAAAACCTTTTAACAGGTACAAAAACACCTTTGGTCAGGTGTTGCTAACAATACGTCAACCTTCGTTGTCGCTTTATATATATTTCAAAGTGACTCAGCTTTTAGTTTGACAAATGTAAATATGTGAATATCCACACTTGGGCAAAACCATATCAATGTTCCCTTTCCAAATTAAGAAAGGGATAATATATATTACTGATTTGTAAGTTGCCAACATTTTGCTACTAGGGATGCTCAAGCCCATGAGAGAAACAAAATCACAATAGAGTAATAATTACATTGTGTAGTCAGCTGTAGTTGTAAAAATTTGTATTTCATCCAGGCATACAGAATCATTTCAATTCAATTGTCTTTACAATAAAAACTTAACATTCATTTAATTATTTTTAATGCAAGAACCTCATTATTGATTGGAACTAAGCCCATATTAGTTTTTTCATTGAATGTCACTTACTCAGAGTGATTGTTTTAAGCCATTAATTTAAAAAAATGTGTTTCTTTTTTCAGAAAAAAGGAAAAAAGTAACGTCAAATCATCTAAAGTGAAGTTAACGGATATAAATCAACCTAAATACATCAGATGGATCTGCAAACTGACAAAGTAATTAATGGTAAAATTTGCTTTAAATATTTCTAAAAGAAAATGTCAGAATAGTGCTCGTGTGATCTAAACTGTTACCTACTACTTTACGGGAATCATAAATAGTAGGTGGTTATTTAATAGTCATCTTATTTTGTGATATTTATGTTAATTCCATTATGAACTATTTTATATCTCAGTAGATTATAATAATTTAAATTTAGTTATTCATAAATTATTCCCATTAGTTGCTTTGAAAAATATGAAAGGTAAATTTGTTGTTTAAATTTAAGATGTTCGGTAAAACTTGTGATATATAGAATCTCCTATATCCAGGTCCTCTAGGTGGAGTAAATATTCAGGTGAAGCCTTTGCACTGATTTGTGAACAATCTAGTAGTATTTTGATCAAACCGATCTCTTTTGTAAGCCTTTTGAATATGTACAAACTATACAGTCCTTCATTAATTTCTATTGTAAAACTGTTCAGAGTTTGCTAAAATACTACAGCAATATTTACAGTTCATTTGATAACCAAACACTGTATTTTACATCACATTGATTGAATAAGTGTCTTTTTATCATCAACCTGACTCTTTCAACACAGGTTTTACTACTGTATATTAATATTTTTCTTGCTTGTTAAAATTATTTAAGCTGAACTTAAATGATGTGGATAAATTAGTTAACTTTTTGAAAATGTATAAGACTTTATCTATAAGCTGTTTGTCAAAATGTCAAAAATAATATTTAATTTATGATTGATACACAATATTGCCCAAAAGTACCTTGTGTTTAATGCTGATTTTAGCGTTGAGAAGGGCAAGGTCCAATTTGTTATCAGACATTCCCACACTAAGTTTGATTTCTGTTGATTTAGAAGTAAACTTTTCGTACCAGGCTTCCATTTGATTAATGTACGTTAGTGCAAACAGTCTGATGTACAGTGCATAGTACATGTACAGCCTGATATACTCTACTTTATATTGAGAATGCAGTACCGTAAGCCCATAAGCAATGCTAATCAAATGGGAGTTTTTGAGGTACAGCACTGTATAAAAACGTTGGCTTGCTGATAAAAAGTAATCATAAAATCAAATTTTCGCATGGAAATGGTTGGGCAAATATTTATTGCCTGTTATTAAAGGTATAAAATAAAAAAAAATAAGCTAATAGTTTAAAAAAATTACCATATGCTTTAAAAACGTATACCCTTGGAGATTCAGTTTTTAGAGGCCACAATACAATTACACTGCATTTTAAGTGAATAAATATTGATTGAATATTTTGAAATTTTGTGTAAACTTTATACAGAAGTAGTGGATGCTTACCGTGTTAGTATGAACTGATTATATAATAAAACTAATTTGTAATAATATAATAGAAGTAAAAATTAGTTCATATATTTGTGAAAAGACATGGAAAAGTCGACCTGTGAGGAAGTTTTTTATTTTTTGTTCAGGTAAGTTTCGTCAATGGGAAAGTTGTAGATAAAAACTAGTACTTTATTTTTTATTTGAAACTTTTTTCACCAATATGGATAGTTTAGTCAGTAATTAGTGAGAAAGAAACATGACGAGCGGCGCACACAGTTGTCGTGTTGGCCTCACTCTGAACCATCCACGATTCCATCGGTGCTAAAATATGAATCCATGAGAAATATTATTTATTTTTATATAAAACCTATTATGCTAAAAATATGTTGTTTAAAGTTGAATTATAGTATTAGGCAATGAAAATTGCAGGCATAAAGCCAGTTATTATTTTTCAGTTATTTTAACAGGACATCAAATCATTTACAATACAGTAGGTGTTTTATAGTGTATAAGTCACATTTATTTTTTAGTAACCCACCCGTTCCAAAAGTTTAGTAAGTTGTTGATCTTAACTTATTGCTGTTTGTTACTCTCTTTGAATACATGTATAAATCCTTTATTTCTTTTTTTTAGTTTGTTCATTTAAGCATACAAGGAATTTGAAATCAGTTAAGTGTTATCAACATATCTCATCTGGAGGCAGTTTTTTTTATTTTGATAAAAACGGTCAAAATTAAGAAAAAAATTTAACTGTAATTTTTTGATTTGTTTTTTATTTTTTGAGATATTTTTGTTGGCGTGACAATCCGTCCACAATCCCCTTCCTTTCTTAATTTATAATTCTTCAATCCTAGTTCTTTTACTAATTAATGTAGCCTCACTGGTTTTTTTTTTACATAAAAAGTGACATTTTTATCCGGGTATCAGTTTTTGATATACTTATATACATTTATCACTGTTTTCCTCTCACCACTTTTAATTTTTTTCCTTTGGCTTTTTTCATTGTTAAAAACCACACTGAATCACTAAAAATAAAACATTTCTTGAATATTGTTTTAAAATATTTCTAATAACGTAACATAAATTATTATATACAAATGTAATTGCATTAAATCAATTAATTATTTCAACCTAAATGCAATTTATCAGTAACATTTTTCTTGTAATTGAATATATATATCAGTAACATATATGAAAATATCTACAGACTTTTATAGTTAATAATTTGTTTGTTCTTTAAATAAACTTTAACTAACGATGATTGATTTATACACTATTTAATACCCAATTAAATTTTATGAGACATTATTAGACATATGTTTTTTTAAACATCCGAGCAAAACCGTCAGGATGCTATATGACAGTGGGCAGACAGACATGCTCTATATTTTTGCACCAGGTAGTAGCGCTGTGTTTGTCCATAAGAGCTGTACTGCATTCTCAATGTGAAACAGAGTATAGTACCACTGTTTGTGTTAGTAGGCGATTGTGTCACTGTCTTGGAGGTGAGTGAACCAATACCTCTGTACATGTATGGGTAAGTGGGTGGGCCAATATCACCGTACATATATGAGTGGTGAGTGACCAATACCACTGTACATTTATGGGGTGAATGGACCAATACCACAGTATGTGTACGGGAAATGTACTAATGTGCAACTTTTACGCGTATGTGTCTGTAATAATAACCATTATGTTTATCCTTGAGGATTTATTGGATATAACAGCTTTGCATCTAATAACGTAGTATTGCACATACAAGGTTGTTGGCCTTCTGCATAACCAGACATTCTTATATATAATACATGAAGCGGTTTTTTTGTTAATGCAGCTCCTTCCTTATTTCTTAACAATTTTTATCAATTGAGGTGTCAAAACATTTGCCCCTATTCACAGTTGTGTAGTAAGGTCTCAATTTTTCAATATTTTTACCCTGAAGGACACAGGAAGCTCTCAAAGTACGTTTTTTCACTAAATGAATAACATGGAGAGATATTTAAACTAGTCAAAAAGTAAAGCTGTTTAAATATAAATAATGTTATAATATTGAGAAGTTATAGATCTTTCTTATTCTGAGTAATAACATTGGGTGGTTATATTTAAACTGTTAGTGAGTTGCAACTCAAATATGCAATGGGTGAGCTAATAGAAATAAATTGACATATTATGATTTTTACTTAATACAGTTTAACCACTGATATTTGTTGTCAAAAGTCCCGAGGCCGAAGTATGAGGTGTCACGAGCGCAGCAAGTTGGGGTTGGCACATGAAGCGTGCAGAGGTGTCCCCTAGCATAAAATATAGTTAATCTTTCTGCCTACCCACAGACATTTATGTTTATTGGGTATATGCATTAAGGGTATTATTGCAGATAACCACAAATCATTGGCATTTATTGTCATGATTTTGAAAATAAATGTTCTATAAAAATAAATAAATTTGTGAAGTGGTGTCCATTGGTGAAAACTGCAAGTTTAGGGTTTCATAGATGATTGGAAGAAAATTCTCTGGCATGCGCATAGAAATGTTATGTTCTTCTTGTTGACAAATTTGTTTTTTCTTTCTTGAGAAGGCTCTAATATATTTTTTACAGGTTATAGAGTAACTCTTCTTGTTTCCAGTGGTATATAAATTATGTCGATATCGTTGATAGATTGATAATAATCAAGGTTATAGTAAAATTTAGTTGTGTAGTTGAGCAGTTTACTAACACAGCTAAATTTATCCCTCCTTCTTTCGTTTCAGAAACAAAACAAGCATACCACTAAACTAATGACTTTCCATTTCCAGGAATACATCCAGTAGATACATAATAATCTAGGTTAACATTGTGGAAGTGCAACGGGCCTAAATTTAGCTGTGTTCTGATACAAGGGTTCAATGTCGTAGTTATAAACTGAGTTTGCAAATTTAAAAGCAGCATTAAAATGCATTTTCAGTTAGTGTTACATATATAAGTATCATTTTTTATTTGCTTCATAGCAAAGTACACTCATTATGTTTTATTATCTTGATGTCTAAGGAAATAAACCATTAATATTGGAAGATATAGAGCATCAGTAAATTTACCAGAAGAGTATAAAAGTCCTCAAAACATATAAATTTTACTACATAAAAGAAGGCATAGTTTTCTATGCATCTGGCATCTTATTTAGGCTTTAGGAAGGGGACTTCCACCTTACAAAGGCGTCAGTGGTATAGAAACTATCGTATTATGCAAAAATGTGCCTTTTATGTGTTTAGTGATTGTTAAGATTGGACATGTCCACTGGTAATTTTTCTAATGCCCATCACTTGATATTAGTTTGTGGCGTGAAATAATCACTTAAAAGGCGTGGTGGGAACGTTGACTGCATGTGTATAGGCGTGTGGGTGATCCATACAAAAATTTCCAATTAACACCATCTGGCAAGTAAAGATTGTGTCAATTTTGATTTCCATTATATCAGTAGCTAAACTATTGTAAGATAAACTATGATCAAGTGTAAAAGTATGTTACGGTTATAGCTCACCAAATTTATTAAAAATATTCAGTTTAAAAAATCAGCGTAGGGATGTGGCGACTCCATCGCTCAGTTTCATATTCTGCAGTCAGCTCCGATGAGAAGTCACTCGATAAAAAACTTTCCAAGTTTACACCATCTGGCAAGTACAGGTTGTGTCAAGTTGGATTTTCATTATGTCAGTAGCTAAACCAAAGGAAATATGAACAAGTATAAAAATGTGTTAAGAGTACAGCTCACCAAATTGTTTTTAAAATATTCAGTTCAAAAAATCAGCATAGGGATGTGGCGACCCCATCACTTAGTTTTGTAAACTGCAGTCAGCTCTGAGGAGTAGTGCCTGGATAAAAAACTTTCCAAGTTTACACCATCTGGCAAGTACAGATTGTGTCAAGTTGGATTTCCATTATGTCAGTAGTTAAACCAACGGAAATATGAACCAGTATAAAAGTGTATGAAGACTATGGCTCACCAAATTGTTTTTTAAAATATTCAGTTCAAAAATCACCCTAGGGATGTGGCGACCCTATCGCTCAGTTTTATTGACTGCAGTCAACTCCGAGGAAAATCCCTTGTTAAAAAAACTTTCCAAGTTTACACCATCTGGCAAGTACAGGTTATGTCAATTTGAATTTCCATTATATCAGTAGCTAAACCAATGTAAATGTGAGCAAGTGTAAAAGTATGTCACGGCTTTGGCTCACCAATATAAATTAAAATATTCAGTTTAAAATAGCGTAGGGATGTGGCGACCCCATCGCTCAGTTTTATTGACTGCAATCAGCTCCGAGGAGAAGTCCCTCGATAAAAAACTTTCCAAGTTTACACAATCTGGCAAGTACAGGTTGTGTTAAGTTGGATTTCCATTATATCAGTAGTTAAACCAATAGAAATATTAGCATGTATAAAAGTGGGTTATACTTCACCAAATTAAATCTAAACCATTAATGTAGACTGTTTTACTGTTACTTTCCTATAACGAAAATGGTCCACATTTTAAGTTTGTTATTTTATTAATTTTTGTAATTATTGTCATGTCATATAAAATCATTTAATGATCTAATCAATTTCATGTAGACAGATTTCAAATAATAATTCTAAACAAAATAATTAATTTACAATAAAGCATCTTAAATTAAAAAGAAAAATGTTATGTTAGCATTAGTGGTGCTGTGCTGTAACCTAGCTACTTGGGTGGAGATTGTAGGCAATAGGTTCTATGCTTGGTCCTCTTAATACTGACATGGCAGCCTCTCAATGACTGCTACTATTTTACGTGTACCACAGTAAGTGTATAGGTGGGCGGGTGGGTCATTACCACTGTAAGTATGTGGGTGGGTCATTACCACTGTACGTGTTTGGGTGGGTCATTACCACAGTACCTGTATGGGTGGGCGGGTGGGTCATTACCACTGTACGTGTGTGGGTGGGTCATTACCACAGTACCTGTATGGGTGGGCGGGTGGGTCATTACCACTGTACGTGTGTGGGTGGGTCATTACCACAGTACCTGTATAGGTGGGCGGGTGGGTCATTACCACAGTACATGTATGGGTGGGCGAGTGGGTCAATACCACAGTGCGTGTGACTACTGGGTCTAGGTCTGGGGTGTCCCAAGTTGGGTGGTAATCATCCAGATGTTATGGAGGCGGGAGAACAATATCAGGCTTGTCAGTTAGCTGAAAATCAGCTTTCAAGTAATAATTGTTATACAAAAATTAATTACTATACAAACATCTTGAATTTTGTTATACGTACAGTATGTTATTAAATTTTCAATTTTTCTTTTATTTAACTGAAAGTCCAAAATTGTAAGGTACAACTACTGATATAGTGAGGGTGCCAGTGCCTGATTATGTCATACCATTGGCACCTCATATTTGCCATGGTCAATGTCATGTGTCCATAGCAAGTCTAAGCAACAGCAGCAGCAGCAACAACAATGTGAGAGTATAGGAGGTGTTACAAGGTCAGGATTGCTTGCTCAATTTTGCTTATTCAAGCGTGATTGAACTTGTAATACTTTAAAATAAACCATTTTGTAATCAGCTTTACTGACTCAAGCATGCTTAAGTAAATCAAGTTGTGTTCAATGTTTTAGCGAAGATTGTGAGCCTGATTGAGCATTTACTTGAATGCCAATTTTTCTTATTCTAGCTTGTCATTCTGCGAATATGCTACAATTTCTCCTAAATAACTTGTTAGATCCTCGCTGCGTCTGGTACAGACTAAATCAATTTTATTTATGTACTTGGAATTATGATTTTATTCCAAAAATCTATAACTCACATTGTTTGTTATTTAAAATTTTTTTAAATTTTTGTTTATGTATTATGTAGAACTTTAAAACAACAAATTTGGATAGTGTCAACAAAATATACTCAAAATGATAGAAATGCTGTCTAAAATAGTTCAATTGAAAAGATTAATCTCACCTGTTTTCAATTTAATTTTAGTAAATGATGTTCTGAAGCTTTAGAATAATTTCATGTAAGCCTATGTATAATTTCGTTCTATCGCCAGAAATACGGTCAATATTTTATGGTGTTCTCTTCTATTCTGTTTGCTAAGCTGCTTGAGATCACAGACTGGGCACTCGTACTATCAAGGTGTACTGTGGAAGAAAATTGCCTTTTTGTATAACATTTCTGAGGCTTGCGTGATTATTTTGGTATGCAAATGCACTATCTCTTCCCTTTAATACTCTACATCCACAAATAAGTGCATCTGTTTCATTCAAAAGATTACATATGATGAAAATATCATCTAATGAGTGATCCAAAAAATATGCCCACAAATTGTTGACTATGTGAGAATTCGAGACACTTGATGATGAGCATGAACTGTTTATAAGTAACTTCAATCACTCAAATTTGCTTGAGCAAGTGAAATTAAGTAAGCATGACTGATCATGTAATACCCCCTAAAACAGCATGTTTCAAATGTCTGGAAACATATAATTTAGTTTAACCCTACCAGATCAACTATAAACACTTATGCATAACACATAACATACAAGAGTTCTCATTCTAAATAGTTGAAATCGAATCCATTTGGCAGCTTTAATTTTTTTCGTACTAAGCAGATACTCAGTTCCAAAATGCTCCTAAACCAGGAACAAATTTTATGAATACTATAAAAAGTTACAGTTTGTATCAACAATAGCTCATACTAACTGGAAAAGTAAAAAACACTGCAAATAAAAAAGCTAGCGCTACACAAGACTAAATACAGCTGAAACGTAAATAGTTTTAGAGTGGATAAACCTGAGGCTTTCCAGTCAGCAGCTCTTAATTAAAATTTCAGATCAAAAACAATTTGTTTTCTGAATGCATTCATACACTAATTTATCTAGAATATTGTCTAGGTTCTGTTAAATTTACAATCAACGTCTTTGTTGTTTCTGAGTATTTTTTATTCTTTTTGATTACAATAGTTTCATTTGTAGTATTTTAAATATGTGTAATTTATCAAAATCATTTCTATGTTTCTTTGGAATTAGTGGATGCTATTGCTGATATTTAGATTCAAAATTTCCTAGTAGATATAAATTGTACTTTAAATATACCTAAAAAGAAATATTATGAATTACTACAAAGTCGACAAATTAATCAAAAATATCATGATATAAATACTGACTCCATAGAAATAAAACAAATTATATAGACAAATTTAATATTTACCTTGGTTTTAATATATACCTGGATATCAATTCTAGACAAATTAATGCTCAGATGTATTGAAATATAACCTGCACTCGAGGCCTACACTCAACAGTTGAACATACAGTTTCAGTGTTAACTTAAGTATCCATCTTGAAAGTGGTTTCTGTTAGGAGTGGTTAAATAGTGAGTATGTTGTGTATAGTTGGCTCAAACCCAGACTAAGAACAAAGTTTTGCATATTATTTATTACACTGTAGTGTAAGGAAGGATTTGGTGACTTCATAACTTAATTGGCAGTGCAAATAATTCCGAGAAGAAGTGCCTCGTTAAAACACTTCCCCACAAGTGGGTCCCACTGTAATGTATGTGGTTAACCCTTTGACAGGTATTAACGTCACATAGACATCCAATATCTAGAACCTCGTACAGGTGAGTTTTTCAAACTTAAATGTGCCCCAAAAAACGAGTTTTGTTGTTAAGTTGACTAATGAAATTATTTCGTTTAATAAGTTCATTTTTAGTACAAAATAGTGAATAAAAACTAAAAAAAAAACATGTTTTGTCAAAAAAATTAATTTATTACTTTCGAATTCACTATTTAAAAAAAGAAACTATTTAAGGTAAATGAGTGATAATTTTTCATTTTAGGTATGAAAGAAGATTTATTAGATATAAAAAAGACAACTAGTTAATTTATATATTTTCAAAAGCTCCGCTTTGTGTGGTAAAGTTGATAACACTCAAGAACACAAAGCGCTACGTCACAGTCCTTGCACATAAACGGTGTCTCTCGCTGCTTTTGTGTTTCGATTGAATCAAGAATAATTTATTTCCTCAAATGTAGGTATAATCAATTCATCTCATATACAATAATTCCATTCTATACTATAAATCAACCCACATAAAGGGAAACAATAGGGCCTCAAAGGCAAGCCTGTTTTGAGGTTCCTTCATATTTAATAACATAACCTGCTGTCATCAGAATTTAATAATGTTTTTCTATGGTAATATACTTTTTTAAATATAATCATTGTCGACCATTTACAACGGTGGCACTTGCCTTACTACATAATGTTACTAAATAATACTAACACATAAAAGTACTAGATATAAAAAACCAAGCAGACGCTAGCAGAGTGTCTGCCGCCCTAGGCGTTCACGCCAATAGCTCATCTGAGCGCCACAGGTTGCACAATGGAGCAGCTCATGCTACCTATCAGACAGCGCAGGAACCATCACTGATAATTCTCATCGTATCTCATAGATGGCAGGACACGCCTGTAACAATTAAAATACAGATGTGACATAAGCGGCAATACTGGTGAGAGTAAAAGTGTGTGATGTCAATGTAACGTCGATACCTGGTAAATTTCTATTCGGAAACCTATTTACCAAAGGGTTAAGAGCTTTGCTTACTTCTTGTACGCTATTCTACTTTATTACAGTGAGGGTGACTTAAATGCTTAATTTCTTTTGTAGGACTTAATTTACATTGGACTTATTTAATGTTATCAATAACAAAAATACATGGTAAAGAATTATAGTTTAAACTGATAACAGCGCAAGTTGAAGATTTCTAGTAGAATCAACACAAATTATTTATTTGTTCAGTAGTTTAATATTAAACCTGAAAATGAAGTATGTGAGGTAAATGCAAATGTTATCATGAATTTAATGGGAATTTACATCATGTTCAATTGTGCCAATCAGTTAAATGTTTTAGGTTTGCAAATCTATTTTTAAATATACCTCATGCTGATGTGTTTTTAATTTACTTTACAACAGTTTAAATTTACTGTTCATAGACATTCAATTAATTTATACCTAAAACATAATCTAATCCTATCGCAATTAACACATTAACGATGTCAGTAAAAATCTGGTGGTTTATATTTTGACGTAATTACAAAAAAGTTGTTTCATTAATTATACTAATTATTATTTAATAGTGGTAATGGTACCCCGGTATACCATGACGCATAAATCTAATGTAATTTGGGATCCGTTGTAAGTTTTGTCAAGGTACTGAAAGTCTACATGGTATACCAGTGTATCAAAACGTCGATGTTCTAAAATATAATTATACTAGCAAATTCCTTATTTACATAAACATGGAAATCTTTCATAAATATTTTAATCAAAATTATTAATCATGCAATTTAAAATGATCTATAATGTAAGAACAGGAAAAGAAATAAGATTTAGTACCTTATTTGGAAATTTCTGTGATTTCCATGTGATGGAAAAGGAAGTAGCTAAAAATACCAATGTATTCAGTGGAGGTGCCATCTGACCATTGGTCGCATGGAGGTTAGATACCACAACAGCGAAGTGGCTTTTATGAGCAAACCAATATGTTGTTGTACTTACATTCATGCAGGTCAAATTTTTTGACTCTAGACAAAATTGATTGTCTTGACAATCAATTTTGATGATGATGATGATGATCTCAAATGATGATGAATTATATCAGTCCATAAATAGTATAAATGAAAATAACACCTTTTAATATGTAAAATAAGTTTGGAAACATAAGTAGGCTTTCAAACAAACATTAATTATAACATAAAATTGGAACAAAAGAAATTTTAAGTGGCTTATCTAAAAATTAAAAGACTAAGGAACTTTCAGGCTTTTAAGGATATGATGGTTCAGCTTGGAATATATCGATGATAATTAACTGATATATAAAATATGTTAATGTTGGGATGCCCGGTTCACTTTAAATATACATTAAATAGTTTTATGTATTCCAAGCATACTGTTCTTAAATTTTTACTCAAGTTGTGCTTTCCAAGACAATGTTGTTTATTTTATAATATTTATGGACTGATATCAATAGGCAATGTATATTTGCCATATGAAGAGGCCAACAAAACATATTAAGTTCTGAGGAAACTAACCATTCAGTTATAAACTAATAAATAACAGTAAATATTGGTGATGTTTGGCTCCTATATATGCAAGTTTTGTTGCCTATTACGCTTTAAACATCTGAGCTCAACTCTAGATTTGTATTTCAATGCAGGTAACACTCACGAGGCTTATCATGGCACTTGGCCTGCGTGTGAGGGAATAATACTAGGAGTGGGGAGAAGTGCAATCCCACCTCTGTTGTACTCCTCCACCATGTGACTGATCTTTTAGTAACAGCTTTGTCCGTTGAGCTGTGCTTGCATAGCCTTTTTGTGTAGAAAAGTACTTCTTTTCGTCGCCTTTGCTCTTTGTTTACATTTATTATTACGTCCAATCAGACAGGTTGTTTTTATTTTAACTGAAACCCCTTATTGTTAAAATAAACCCAACCTATGCTGTCTGCAAAGTCAGCTCTGGAAATCAGCACTTAAAATCGCTAAATTTACGTACACATCAATAAATTAAACTATAATATAATAGATAAATCTATAAACAAATAAATGAAATAAACTTGTCATTAATTAATTAGTAATGATTGTCACAATAATCAATAAAAACAACTTAACTAAGAAAAAAGTCAATGATCACATGATATATAACAACTTATTAAACTGCACTAGCAGGAAAAAATAATAACAATAACAAGGTTAAGTAAGGTTATAAACAACAACTTGAATATCAGATGATTTTATTTTCTATTTTCTTTACTTTCCATGTGGCACATACTGGTTGGACAACTCCTCCCACTCCTTTGTTTACTGCGCAGCGCCTTGCCAAGTGCCACGGTAAGTGTCATAAGTTATATCAAGGTATATAATGTACATTTGAACATGAAATTAATGTAACTGTAATCTATATTTTAACGTGCAACAACTGCCCTAAAGTGAAGATCTAGAGTTAAAATTAATATAAAATTATAATAATTTTATATTATAATATAATATAAAATTAATACAATTTTATTTAGCTCAGGAGTTTAAAATTATTTAAGCTTTGTAAACTTAGTCTTAAGATTTTTTTACTTCACATTACTTACTCTTTTTTATGCCTAATTTGTCCACATCAGGAAGTTTAACAAATAAAAAGGTAATTAAGTAGTAAGTAAGTCTATAACATAAGGACTGTTAATAATAACTCAAAAAGGAACAAAACAAGTATAATTTAGAAGGTTTACAATAAATTTACCCTTGATCTAATTTTCAAGAGATTTCCTCTAATCATATATGAATTTAATATAAAATTTGAACTAAATTCTTAGTCAAATGTCAATTATAAATTTAAATTAAATTCATCCAAACATGCAATCAGGTAGGTGCTTTGAAAAGCAAATTTTTATTTAAAAAGTTGCTTAGTCTTAAGGATAAAAAATTACAAAATGTTAATGTTTATAATACATTTGGATATACAGGATCTATGATGTAAAGATATAACTTTGTATATGTATACAACCATTAGACTGTTCTTATGAAGTGAGTAGTCTAAGTTCATATTATAAGAATAATAAGTTGTTAGTTTTATATGATAATCAAATATTAGAATAAAAAATCAGTTCAAGATTAAAGTGCAATTTACTTTGATTTTATTTTTATTAGTTAAAATGTTTAAACTTTGTTTGTTAGTCATATAATTATAATGTTATTCATATTTTCTTGAAATAAAAGTAATATCACAAAACTGTGTTTTTGTTTCCCTCACTTTCGTCATAGTGTGATTTTATTTTTGTGACATTTTTAAAATTGTAAAAATACTGAACATTTGCGATATAAATATAATCTAATAAGACCAAACATGAAATTGATTGAATTCCAACAATTTTGATCAGTCAAACAAGAAAAAAGAATTTTTAAATGTGGAATAGAACTTTAAATGTGGAATAGAAAGAATTTTTGTTTGCAGAAAATAGCTGAGTTATTTTGTTAATTAAAATCTATCTATACTAAATTTTACCCATTATTCGATTTCAAATTGTACCGGGTCTTTGACCGGTACATTACGTTTTTTTCGTCGTTGTCTGCCAGGCTGCCTGAGATTCGCTTTTGCCCGGCGATTCGCGTAATTTGGTGGCTGTTGGCCCGGATCCGTTCGTTCCGTGTTCCGGCCTTCGTCTGTCAGGTTGGCCATCAGTCTAGATTGTTCTAGTAGAGTTCTACTCGGCCGAACCTCCTTACCATGCCAGGTTAGAGCTCCTAAAACTCCAGGGTCCTTGAGTGGGACGTTCAGCCCTCGGCCTGCCGTCCGGGGATTGTCTACCATCTGCACTGCTAGCCTGGCCTGAGGACCATGTTGGAGCCTGGAGTTGCCCGCTACCCGCCCTACATCTTTGGTGGTAGAAGTCTTCTGTCCTCAGGTCAGTGCGTTCTATGTCGTCTTTCCCGGCGGCTGAGCTGGGGGTTTTGATGTGGATTTTTAATTTATCAAAAGGAAAAACAAAAAAGAAAAGGGCAGTGAAATATAAAAAAAAAGAAGAGAATAAAAAATTTGTGGAACTTTATGTGGCCTAGGCCTAAAAACTAGAAAAGTGATGCAACACAGCCATGGGGACATTGCTAGAGATATATATATTTCAAATTTGAGAAAAAAAAGGAGGAAAAAAGCTTATGTTGATATTTATTGTTAGTTATTTAGTTAGTTTTATTTGTTGTTATATTTTTTAGATTTTATATTTGTTAGGTCCCTATGGTTAAGTTATGTTATTATTTATTGTTATGTTTAGGCCTAGTTATTGTTATTTATTTTTTGTTAAGTGTATTAGGGGGGGTTTGGAAGTGAAATTTTACTCGAATTTTTTTTTAAATTGTTTAATTTTTTTCAACTCACCAAAAGGGGATTATGGTGCTTTTGCTTAACTTCTAATTCGGAGCTGCCCAGGGATTCCGGCTTACTCCCTGGCCCGGTGGAATTATGGGATTTGGGCTAAATTGCCGGTTTAATTGTTGTTTGCCAGAAGTTTTCTAAATTTTCAATTTTATGTGGGCATTAAATTTATCTTACGTTTTGGGGGTCTCCGGCTAAACTGCAGATAGGCCATGTAGTTGTTAATTGGTAATTTTGGTATTTGTTGCGTTTGTTGTTTTTGTAGCTTTTGTGTCTTATCTTGTTAATTTTAGGGTTTGTTATTATTTATTGAAGTGCAAATTTATATTGTGGCCTTCTGCCTATTTTATATTGTGGCCTTCTGCCGTTTTTGATTAATTAATTTTTGCTTCTTGGTAATAAAACTAGTTCTGCTCAGCTGCCGAGTTTTATTTTGACCCTCCAACTGCCACCCGTGATCCCATCGCTCAACTGGTTTTGAGCCATCCCCCAGTTGGCACGCTTTCCAGCTTTGGTGGGGGGGGATGGGTCTCAAAATCTACAGAGAAGAAAGAAATAGAGGTCCAATATTGGGTCAGTACCACACTTTATGCGTATGGGTGGGACAATACCACTGTGCATGTGTGGGTGGGTGGGTATTGGGGCCCACATAGGTATTGACCCACCCACCTCTACTCGCACAGTGGTATTAACCCATCCACCCACCTCTACAAATGCAGAACACTGAATTACACACAATTAACACTGAATACCAAAAAGACATTTTCAACTTTAGTAAAAAAAAACTCCAAAGCTACATTCACATGACTCCTTAAATAATAATAGATTGTAAATTAAACAATTATAAAGTTACCCATACATTAGGTGACACAGTTGCACGTCAACCAGCAGTCTGATCACTGGTGACCAAATTGCCCAATTATCGCCCAATGTATGGTCGATCCACCAAGTTGCCGGCAATCTGGAGATTGCTTGGCGACCAGATTGCCGAGTGTGTGGCATCAGGCAACTATCATGAGCGATATCCGAGGTCAACGCATGTGCACTATGGTATAACATACTCTATCATTATGGCAATAACAATAGATCTATTTAAAATAATATTTTATAAATCCATTTTTTTTACCTTAAAAAATATTTTTTTACTATTTTTTTTTAGAAACATATTATTTTCTACGACAGTAAAATGTTTTCTTACTTCACTCACTACTAATTTGGCAGCTCTAGCTTTACCATTATTTACATTTTCTTTTATTTATAATTATAAGCACTTATCGGCTGCATTAGGCGAGTGACTTGCTTCTTAATGAGGGGCTCCATCAAAATAGGAAGGTGTCAAAAATTACTTTCAAACATTTTAAGATAGTTTTTGAAGTCGTCTGGGTGATCCTGTCTTAATGTTCTTAAAGTGCAACATCACTAAACTTATTCCTGTTTTCTAATCAATTTTTTCGGCCAAACCTCTTTCATCTTTTTTTTGTCCTCTGCAAAACTATGAATAAGTACCATTAAAACAGCTGCCGTCCATCATCCGTGCTGCCTGATCAAAAACACTAAGCAGAAAATTTCCAAGCTAGAAATTGCTGGATCGATTGCTTGCTTGATTGCTCGGACAAAGACACCTTTGTATCGGTAGCTTATGTATCATAGATCACGGTAGAACTTCATCTACATAAATACTAAATTGCACATCACTTTAATAAATACTATACAATTTTAAATTATGAAAATTTTAAATCAAGATTATGGAAAAAATACAGAAAATTATTTGTATTAAATTGAAGGATTCTACAAATTAATGAGGAAAGTCCCTTTATTTATAATACTACTGTATTTTATATTTTTGTACTTTTTTTACATCTTTATCAAAGTATTATTATAATAAGTTGATGTAACAATTGAGCCATCTGTAACGGTATTAAATGGGACTGAGAACAGAACATATTGCCTGCAATGTACACAACACCTATTCTCCAAGTAGCTTAATTTGAGCACTACTACTCATGCTAGCAGGCTTTATTATTCCTAATGTATGAAATACATTATTTTGGACCATGTGTGTCAAATCGTTTCTACATAAAAATCCAAAAAAGTTTCATACAATCAATAAAAGTACTTTAGATTACCATTCTATCAAAGATTTATTCAGACTAAACAAACTGCTGGCTTCAAAACCTGTGAACCCGATTGGTACACTTTGAATATCAGACAAGGATATACATCCATGGCAGGTGAAACTATCATCTTCTCCCCGAGACACACTTTCTGGGATGTGTCAGGTGTGACACTGAGGTAACTGGGTCAGTAACATAAGTGAAAGCCCTTGGCCAAGGGCTACACAGTTGGACTAATACCTCACTAGATACATTATCACCTTTTCCAAGGTGAAATGGGCAATCTACAAGTTAAGCCCATAAAAATCACCCGAGGGAGACAGCGTGTACCCTGCTCTTTTGTTAACTTTTCAGGGTCAGTGTGGCATATGGTTGTGTACCAATGGCTTAGGCAGTGAGCAGAGTGATGTTTATTCTGAAGCGGGACAAATCTGACTAGAACCAAGTTAAGACATTTAGACCAATCTGTCTCTTCTTGTTTATGCTTTAAACACCGAGAAGACTATTAAAAAGATTCATCCGGGACGGGGTCCTGCAGGGACAATCTCTCCACCAGTATCAACATTCCTATCAGGCTTGTAAATCGTGCAAGAACAAAGAAGCTGTTCTCGGTGCTTTTCTAGATATAGAGGGTGCCTATGATACTTCATTTCATCAAACAATAGCTAGTAGAGTTCAGGAGCGAGAAGTCCATCAACACTATGAAAGTAATAAATAAAAATCTACTATGAAAGTAGATGGATTCTATGCTCCACTCCAGGTAGGTTAGTGCTTTCCTTATTGACGCTACCAGGCAGTTCTGACAGTGAGGGAATCCCCTCAGGGTGGGATACTTTCCCTACTTATGTGGAATTTGGTGGTTGATGACCTTTGGTCATCGGTGAGTTTTGTAATACTGTTGATATCATGACTGAAAGCTTGAAACGGGTAAGCAAATGGTGTGCCAGAGAAGGACTTTCAGACAATCCTGGAAAACCATCATCTTGCCTTTCATGATAAAAAGGGACCTTTGAGCTCTGAGCAGTTTAAAACTTAACAGAGTTCCACTGGGAATTTCTGAGAAGGCTAAATATCTAGGGGTAACTCTAGATTGAAAGCTGACTTGGAACTATCATCTTTCCAAGTATTATTAATAGACGAAGTGGGTGCTCATAGTGTCTAGATGGGTGGTGAATTGTGGGGGATGAGGACGCAGATGGCTTGCTGGCTCTATGAGGCAGTTGTTTGCTCACAGATCACCTATCAGCCTTTTTTTAAATTTTTATTTTACTGTCTACACCAGTAGCATTTTTAACACGATATTCAAACGTTGTTGAGGGACAATGCTCCAAACCCCTATGGCAATTTTAAGTTGGCCTCCCAGTATTTGAAACCGTGCACTTCATATGAAGCTGACCACTAAGGCTAGCAAAAGGCTCTTGTGTGGTGGAGCATGATGTTGGTGAGTAATAAGCTTGTGCTAGTAGTCTTCATGATTACTTATAACAGGTGCGTTTTCAAGCACACCTACAACATTACTAGAAGTGCTGCTTAATTTACAGCCACTTGACCTTCACCTAGGTCAGTGGTGTAGGCTAGGAAGGCAGCCTACAAGCTGAATAGTGTAAGTATAAGTAAGCTCAAGAGGGGCAGATCTAAATCTCACCACTCGCGAGCCATTGAAAATGAACTGCAAAGTACATAACATTGGACATGGTACCAGAGATGTCATAGATGCAAAAATTGCATTCTCCAGACTTTACCTGGTCGACATAGTATCCAGTGAGGACTGGAGACTAAGGATAGCAACAATCCCACCACTGACAGAAATCGTCTAGTAAATGGATGTTCATTATTAGTTCTGTCATGTTGGGTATGGGATCTACAGTCCCTGTACTGGTATTCCCCTATCGGGCAGTCTGGGAAGGTACTGCACGATCTACCAAACCGAGATCTTTGCGATCCTTGTCTGCGCCCAACAAAGGCTCGCAAAACAAGTCAGGGGCAAACATATCTATATTATATCACAGTCAAGCTGCTCTTTAAAGGACTCAATTCCTGCCAATTTACCTCAAGACTCACTTGGGAGTGTTTTGGAAGACTGTGTGCCTTGGCCCACCTCAATAATGTTCAATTGAGGTGAGTTCCAGGACACAGCAGCCTCATTTACAACGAAGAGGCTGATCGCCTAAGCTAAGATGGGAGCGACGACTCTATTCGAAGAGCCTGAACCAGTATGTGGCATTGGACTTACCACTGCTAGGACTGAAATACTTAACTTGGCATTGACAAGAAATCGTCACCAAAGCAGATGGTCTGGTTTCAGTCAAGTCTTGGCAAAATCTCGTGTGGGGATTGAACCCTATGCTGACAAGTCACTCACGGCCATAAATTGGAATAACATCAGAATAGTGATTGCTTATATTACTGGACACGGTCACTTCAGGAAACATCTGGCAAAGATTGCTATCTACAGAGGATACTAGTTGCCAACTTTGTGGTGAGGCTCTTGAGTCTGCCGAACACTTGTTAACTGAGTGCAACGCTCTGGAGCTTAGGAGAAGGAGTATCATCAGTGTTCAGCTCTGAGGGGAAAGACTATTAGCTAATCTAGGGAATAAGATTTTAGAGATGGTTAAGCCACTCGGAATAGGTACTCCATTCTATTACTATTAGTCAACAGGGGAGCACAATAAACTTAATGTTGAACTGCAATCTAGGAATGGCCTCAGAGCTCTGCTGCACCAAGATTTATAAATGGTTAGTGATTGACTGCAGATTTTAAAGACCAGTATTTGAAGCTTTACAAATTGTGGAGCAAGCAACAGCTTGGTGTAGTTCAGCAATTTGTTAGAAGGGTGTCTTTTTTAAATGGGTCACCATTGTGATCTTGGAATCCACAAGTCTGTCAAAAAACTTCTACCTCCCATTCACTATAAGATCTTAACCAAAAACAAATTTGCTAGTGAAATTGCCAGAGGCAAACTGTAGCCACAGGTGGGTGAAACCTGGTTCATTTAATAATATTGATTGCAATTTCTCAAAAATCCATGCAACAGACGCCATATTTGGTATGGCATAGCATTATTCATACAGTACATTGTAAATTGGCCAGTAGTTGAGTTGTTTTGAGGGCAGATTCATAAACAAGACTAAGTTTCAAAACAACCTGTCAAATTTTGATAGATGTGTGGCCCCTTACAGTTAATTTTTCATTAGACTAATTAATATGTGTGATATTAATACCCTATATATATATATATATATAATATATATATATATATATATATTATATATTTATATATGATATCAAAATTTAATACAGTACAAGTTAACTTTACACAATACAAATATATTACAATATAAGCAGAAGATGCACAAATATACTACTTTGTGCATTTTGTACTTGTATTGTAGTATTTTTGTGCTTATATTGTAATATATTTGTGTTGTGTGGCAAGTCACTTGTACTGTATATGTCCAACATGTATTCTGCTAATCAAAATTTAATGACTGATTTTCATGTTTGAGCAAGGAATTAATGTTAAAACTCACAAATCAGTTATATGCCCTGAAACTAAATCTGCAGTCGATTATATTTTAAAAGGATAGGTCTGCTTGAGATTAAATACTTCATCACAATCGTTTCACCTGTACTAAACATTGGAATTTTAACAATAAACACAACCATTGCATCTTATGTTTCACATACAGTTTAATAAATAAATATATTCTACAACAGTTAAATTTAATAATTCTAATATCACATTAATACATCTCAATAAATACATTTAAAACCAAATCATGGGAACTAAATTAAAATTTACTATTCAGTCTACTTTGATTGCAAAAGAGGCACCACACGAGCAACCCTGTTCCGCCAAAGGGTTTTTGGTGACTCTGAAAGAAGCTTTAATCAATTCTTGCTGGTAGTCGATTGTAGACCCCTTGATGTATTCGAGAGAAGTGCTATCAATGACAATGCGGGCCCCATCTTTTTCAAATAATCTGCACAGATAAATGACAATTATTTTATTAGTAGCTAAAAAAGTCTAAAACAGGTAACAAGCAAACTCAATTGAAGACTGTTATACAGTTGCAAACTATTCGTAACACCTAGTCATAAAAAAATACCAAATCTTGCTGCTCTTAGAGTATATTATGAGAAGTTTACAATAATTTGTAATGCAGAAAAAGAGAAAAACAAAAAAGTTTCAGTGGAAAATGTTTATACTAAAAATTTAAACATAAATAAAACAGAGCATACAGATTATACATTTTGTCTTTAATGGGAATTCATCTAAAGGAAATAGATACAGATGTGCTTCACAATCAGTCCATTACGCTTTGAGTCGGATAAGAGCTTGCAATAGTTTTATTTTCACATCTACAGTCAGATTGATTGTATGCTGCATGGGTTTGTTCTAGTATTTTAACTCTTTCACATAAGTACTAATCAAATATAGATACTATTATCACTTATACTTGCAATTATAAAGCTGGTTGGCAAATGTCCATGCACTACGAGCTTTATCATAGCAACCTTCGATTAGTGATATCACTAACTGGTTGGAACTAAAAATTCTTTTCTGACAATTAATCTATGAATTGTTATTTGCTAGCCTGTACACAAATTATATTTTGTAAAAATACAGTTGTGGCTGGGTAAATTCTGCTAAACAATTTTTTTTTTTTTTTTTAATAAAAGGAGAGGCCGATCTCCTCCTTAACCTTACTCTGACCATTCCCCATAGACCATTGATCTGTGCGAAGAACTTAATCAGACAGAGTAAGGGGGCGAACCTGTACAGTACAAGGTGAATATTACTGATAAATCTTCCAGTCTAGGCCGGATTCGAACCAGCGCTATCTCTAACCCAAGCTCAAAGTCCCTGACGCCTTAGACCACTCGGCCACCGGCTCGCCCAAATTACTGACACTACTATATATCTTATATATAGATAATGCTTTAAGAATACTAAGAGCTACCCTACATTGAGAACACATCATATTTGTATCTATTAGTAGTAGAGAAAAACCACTTAACTGGCTAAAATTCATAAAACTAACAAGACTTTTGTTCAATGCTGCGATGATTATTTGAAATAAATTACAGTAGAACCCCTCATATCCGACCTCTGCATTACCGACTCCTCGGTATATCCGACCTAATGCTCGACCGTATGCTGTTTCCTGGAAAAAGCCAATAGCGCCGTTCACGTTCAGACTTGCAGCTGCACAATCCCGAATGAAAAAATTGAAACCTAAAACTATTACTGATTTGTTTTTGTAAGCAAACAAATTAATTTCTATATTTCAGAGACTACATTCAACGTACTGTATTTTACTTTTATTTTCTTTAGTTATGATGCGTTATACTGTAATGTATTCGAATTTAACATGATTATTTAATATTATACTGTTCAATAAATGTTTTACTGTATGTACAGTTCTATAAAAACAGTACAATAGTGTTTTAATTTATACCCTTAGCACTTGTAATAATAATTTAAAATGCTTACTAAAAATATTAAATAATGCTCATAACATACTTTATTGAAATCATAAACACTGTTGTAATATTATTCGGGGTTTTGTCAAATACTTAAGCATTTCTAATAGGAAAAGGTAGATTTTATTGTTCCTCGAGATATCTGACTTTTTGCCGATCCGACCTTTGCCCGGTCCCGTCAGAGTCGGATATAAGGGGTTTTAGTGTAATTAGAATCATTACAAAAACATTAACCCTCCCACTGTCCACTATGTGTTTCTATAATGTTAGCCCATTTTTGCCACTAGTGTAAGGATACAGGATCATTTTATTTGTAAAAGTATACAGAACTTGTACATGCAAAAGATAAACTGATTTATTTATTTTGAACTGTTGTTTAGGTCATGAGAAAATAAAAAACTCTTTTTTTAAACATATTTTCAAGTCCACGCTACCTTGAGAAATGTTTATATTTACAATGTAAAAATTCTGAGATAGCCAATTTGTTCTAAATGTTATTCTCATTTATAAAATATAACTTATATAAACAATATTTACGTAAACAAAAAACTACAATGTGAAAATCGAACTATGTACACACTATCCACATACAAACAATAACCGTCTACTCACAGACATCGGGAAAAGCGTAGAGAAATGATGATTAAAACGATATCAAATATGTATAAAAAATTATTCTTAGTAACATCTTTCCGGTAGTTTAAATGAACCGTTACGTAGTTGTCGATTTCCCGACAATTAACATCCATAATACACGTAATGCTGTTGCGTAACCGACAACTAACATCGGAAGGGTTAAGTAATGAAGTAGATTTTTACAAAAGTGATATTAAAAAATAAAATATTATAAGTTTAACAGTATTTTAAACATTGCATATGATACAGTAGCTGGCCATAATTATATAATACACAATTTTGCATCATAATATGTTAACCAAATTATATTCTTACTTATCGTCCTCTGATATATTCTTATCAAGGTCAAATTTGTATTGAAACCCAGAACAACCTCCACCCTCAACCAGCACACGCAGAGCACTTCCGTCTTCAACAATCTTATTTAGTCTCTGAGCACAAGCATCTGTAATTATTAAGTCTCCAGAAGATTCTTTGATATCAAGTTTAGCTGCACTAAATTGCCTGAAACAAATGTATAAAGTAACTAACTATACATTGCCATATTTATTTATTTAATCTTGCACAATAAGCCAAATTCCCTTTAATAATAAGTACATTTAAAAAGTTGCTCAAATTCAACTGTCCAACATCAATACTAAATGCGACTTTTTTAAATTTAATTTAATAATTAAGTTAAATATTGTTTTTAAGCATAAAATTAGGCTACCTTACTGAGACCCAAACTAACATTAACTTTCAAAATGGCACAGTATGGGCATCCACACGGTTTTTGTGTTTCTATAGTGGCACAGTACGGATAGCCACATTGCAAACACCCACAAATAACTGTCGTTTTAGTACACACTTAATAAGCTACGGCTAAGTTTTAGATGTCTAGGATTCTACGTTAGTTACCGGTTAAAGTGATATGCATTTATCATCGACTTGACTTGGCTTAGTGATTTTACATACAATAAATTTGCTGTTGTCAAATTTGTAATTTTATATAAATATATGACCATGGAAATGTCTTTATGTGTTTTAGACTATTTATATGTTGATCCGTGTGTAGCAGGGGATGTATTTAGTGATAGTGTAATAATATTTAAAATAAAATATCAGTGTAATACATAAGGCTTACCTAGGTCATCAAATGTGGCCTAGCCTAGGTCATATGGCATAACCTGATAAGTTATTATTTTGTATACAACTATTTTTTTATCTATAAATATTTAAGTAACCTTTTAATTTATTTATTTAATAGATGGAACATTTTTTAGCTAAATGTTGGTATAATAATGAACTATTTTTAGTTCATACTACATATTTGTAAAATTTTCAAATATTATTGTTTCCATGGCAACAATTGTTCAGCTTATTCATTGTTTGTGATTATAATTTCTAGTAAATCTATTTTTACCTATATGATTTATTATGTATATATTTTCTAAAACTATATTAAATTTATAATATTTTGGCTATCTCACAATTCTTATTTTCTTATCACAACATTGTTTCATAGGGGTACTCCCATTCCTCATCCCTTCGTGATTAATGTAAACAAATTAAAAAATGTACAGTACAAAAATAATTTAATAATTTTATTTTATGTTTTATATATTATATGATATCCTGTTTTGTTATGAAGATATTGATACCAAATATTAGTAGGTTAACAGTAAATAACTATTTCTTATAAATGTTATAGCAAATGTCTGCAAGATAGCCAAGAATCACCTGCCATTTTAGGATAAAGTAACTACCACTTCAAGGGTTAAGCAAACGATCAATATTTATATTTGAGAACATGTCAGAATGGTGGATGAAAGCATTCGTTAACAGATAGTATTCAAAATAATCTATACTGTACATAAGAAGTCATTAACAATACATTTGATTCTGTAAATGATTTTAAATGTATAGCTATTGAAGCCCTTTTTAATAACTAATATTCTGTGAATTTTTAACTCATGTTACCCAAGCCAACAAAATCAAAACTAATATGTAAATGAAAGTATAAAAAAATACAATGTCCAGATTGATAATTATACGTAACTTATACATTCATTTTAAAGCATACAGACTTTAGTTCAGTTTTGTAATTAAATTATCAATTTTTTGTTCCAGATGATGGATGAACTGTACAGAATTAAACTCAAAAATGTAATTTTGTAAACCTTTGTAAATGGGACTTGAAATGATCCACCGAATGCATAATATGGTTAATTTTGTTTTCATTGCCTTCTCTTGAACTAAACTTGGTTTAAGATGGTTCAACATTAAATTATTTGATTGGATGAAGTATTTTAAATTTTATAAGCTGAGAATGGCAGTTTTTTTTATTATTATCAGATAGGCAAGGAATAGGCAATAAGAGCCTTTCTGGACTCTCAGGGAAACCTATTTTAAGGAATAAATGCACTTAACCACAATACTTATATGGGTGGGTGAGCAATTATCACTATACTATACTATATATATATATATATATATATATATTCATTACTACGGTAGGTATATGGGTGGGCAGTACCAATGTAAAAGTATATACTGAATAGTGGGTGGGAGAGTCATCACCAATGTATATGAAGAGGCCTATCCTCACACCCTTCACACAAACATACCAGTTCAATAGGACATACATTTTTCTTTTTCAAATGAAAGGCTGATAAAAATAAATATGTATAAATTGAAAACATGAAAATATCAAGACTGGACAGCAAAGCTAGACTAAGATGGTAGATGAATGTCTTCTTCATTTGTATAAATTTAGTTCAGGGGTGCAGCTATTGGTTTCCGGGGCACATATGAATGATTAGAAAGTCACTTAATTTCTTTTCCAAAATGTTATGAGAAACTCCAATGCTTTCTACTGACGGAAAGGTGATGATTTTTTGTAATTATGTCATAGAGTATGTAAAATTTACAAATACATAAGATATGTACGATAATTAATATCATTTACCTTTTTGAGGGACATAAAGTCCAAAGCGGCAAAATCTTAGACCTTGAAACATTTATTCATTACGAATTAAATATCTAGGCCTATAGCAGATAAGCAAAAACACGTAAAGACCTGGTTATAGTTCACATTCTGCTGATTCCTCTTAACGCTATAACTAGTAGTGGTCACACTGTACTGGCACAACATGTTTTAAAAACAATATAGGCTTCACTTCTAAAAACTACAAACCTTCCAATATTTAGTGAATTCATTACATATTATAGATCATTCTTTTCAACATGTTCCAACAAACATTTACATATACAATTCATAATAGTATTCAATCGTTTAATTTACTTCATGTTTACCTATAAACCAATCTATATATATTTTAAATACTTGAAAACTTTCCTGATATTTTAGTAATAATAGTGAAAATGTTAAAACTTTTATGTAAAGGTAAAAAAAATTTAAAACATAAAAAATATGCAAAATATATGATAAGTTCAGAAATATATCAATGTATGTGCAATATAATATGAAGCGGCTAATTTTTTTAGTTAAAACTGGTAGCTTCAAGTAAAGCCAGCTGATTTCACTGTCACAATAAATTCTGATAAATAAATCCCAGATAGTATTACTTGCGAGGCTTATCGTGACACTTAGCTATGCGATGCGCAGTTGACTAACTGTCATTCAAAAGAGTGGGAGGAGTCGCCGAGCCAGTGTTTGCCACATGAAAAATAAAAAAATAGAAAATAAAATCATCTAATATTCAAATTATTGTTTATAACCTGACTTAACCTTGTTATCGTTTTTCCGCTAATGCAATTTAAAAAGTTGTTCTATATTATGTGATCGTTGACACATTTTTGTTACTCAACTTGTTTTTACTAGCAGAGTACCTGTCCTTCATACGGGATTTGCATTGATTTAAATTGCACTTATTGCATTTAGTAATACAAAACATGGATGAAATAAGTTAAATCTAGGTTGCTTAAGCAATTTTTAATATTAACATTTTTATAAAAAAGAAAATTTTATAGAACTGATTTATAAACAATATTTACAGCTGTTTTTCCATTTGTAAAAATATGAAGGTTCCTTGGACTTGAAGCATGTGAGCAAGCAACGTATAAATGCCCATGGGAGAAACACTGAGTTTCCAAATAAAGACTTGCACTTTTAATTTAAGCTTGTGGATAGGGACACCAGGCAGTTCCAAGTAACTCAATTGGTTAATGTAACGCTTGATCTTCCTCTATAATTGAATCAATAGATAAATAGGATGTTATTTCACCATGAATCATATTCATAATTTAACTGTTAATTTGGTTTACATTATCATTTTTTGGGGCTAAAATTGCTCTGCAGGACAACCATTCAGTATCTTGGTAGTTGTTTGGCAAGTTGGGAAACACATTTGATATAAGCTCCTCAGCAGAATCTACCATGTGCCCTAAGTTTTCTGAGAAGGAAATCCTACTTTCCTGGTCAGTAATTATGCTCCCATCGACAATATTGAGCAAATTATCAGAGTATTGGCCAGAATCATGGTCGTTATGAAGATATACCCTCATGTTTTGAGTCAAGTGAACTTGCTCAATATGACTCCATATCACAAACATTTTTAAGCATGCATTAATTTCGTCTGCTGGAGTTCTTCGTTGGATAACTGGTAATGTTTGTCTGAAATCACCTGACAACAAAACAACAAAGCCACCCATTAAATCTTGACCGTTTCTGATGTCTTGAAGTGTTGTATTTAGTACCTCAAAGGCTCGTTTGTGAGACATTATACATTCATCCCACACCAGTAATTTACAACGTCGGAGGACTTCAGCACGATCAGAGGTCTTGCTTATATTACATTGAGCAGTTTCAGCAGTAGCGAGGTTAAGTGGAAGTTTTAATGCGGAATGTGCAGTTCGTCCACCAGGTAGAAGTGTCAACGCAATACCAGAAGAAGCAATTGCAAGAGCAATGTGATTTTCTTTTCTCAGCTGAGCATGTATAAAATTGGTGAAGAAAGTTTTGCCTGTTCCCCCAGGAGCTTCTAAGAAAATAATTGGTCCTTTTTCACACTCAATCCTTTGTAAAATCGTATCAAAAACCACTCGTGCTCATGTAGAAGTTGTGGTAACATCTCCTATACTTGGATATGCATATCGTTGATGTTGTAAGACATTTATTTAAGAAGTTCAGAGTTGATTCCAGCAGCCAAATGTGGTTCAGGTAAGCCAAAAGAACTTAATTTCTTTCCACACAGACTTCACCAGATCATGGATAGCCATTAGCGCCTCATTGTACATATGGTGTCATTGTATTGAAGGTCAGGGAAAGTTTCCTTGTGTCGATTCAAAATAGCCTATCATCAGCCAAATAATTTTTTAATGATTTCCACAAATTTATAGGGCTTGACATGTACTAATCAGAATTGCAAATAGATGTCGTACGCGAGAAGCTAAGTGAGTCATAACAGCTTATTTCATTGTAGACAATGGTTGTCATTCTCAAGCTTGACATGCTTCTCTGTATGTGTTGTACATTTGATTGTTTTCTGTCCTTAAATTCTGGAAATATGTAGGTCCTCTTACCTTGTGAAGAAGCAAACGAAGGCAATAGCATTCAAAGTTTGCTGGATGCACAGTATATACACAGCTTAATGTATCTGCGTATTTAACATCCGTGTAACGATGGACAGGTGTTCCTTGAATGCGGCACTTGAATTCTTTCTTAGTGGTGTTGAAAGTGAAATAGTGTGGAACCTCATTATACAAAAGTTTTTTGGAAAATCGTCATTACGACATAAATCAAAGAATGCAGTCAATGTGGTAGGTGGTGGGTTTTGCAACCTTTCATTGATGTTGTTCTCGTTGAAGTATACACGCTGACCATTTTCTAAGTGTTCTGAGAGACGAGTCATTGTTGGTTTCCTATCAAGTACCGGGAAGCCGAAAATGCGCCAAGCAGCCTCTTTGCTACTTAAACAACGTCCTGATAGTTACCTCATCCCTTAGATTGTTACACAAATTACAACAAACAGTTTTTTAAAAGGGTAAAAATTCTATAATTTGGACAGACTACAAAAAACAATCTTCTTCGCATGTGGTTAAAGTTTCACTGACTTATCTTTAATATTTTGTGTTTAAAAAATTTTTGAGGATAAGCTTTACTCAAAAATTGCTACAATTTTATGTCATGTTTTTTTGTGTTCTACCCGCTATAAAAAATTCTTAGTCTAAAAAAAAAAAACACGTAAATTATATGATATTACATAGAATAAAATGCTTAATTTTGGTGTACAACACAACAAAATCAGATGAGTATTTATTTTGTAGCAGAGGTTTAAACTCGAGTACATTGCTTTTTGAATCCGACAGCAGTATTATTTCCTTCACACACAATCCAAGTGCCACGGTATGCCTAGCGAGTTGTAACAATATTTTTAAATGGTCCAGAGTGATGTAATATACCATTTTAGCATGTTATAAGTACAAAAAAATGCAAAATGTTTAATTAGCCATTTCCAAAATCATGGCAAAACGAAATATCCAGCACTGCCATCTAGACATCAGGCACTTTCGCCATATATCTAGCATTCACCAATTATTGGGTTAAAATTCAAACACCCATAGCAATAGCAGTTGTACCTTTAAACCAGTGAATTTCTGAAAATGATGTAATTTCACGTATTGTGTCTAAGTTATTTACTGATTTCTTGTCAGCGCTTGATTGCCAAATATGCAATTTGTATCATTTATTATATTGTAAATACTTGAAGCTCATTGGTTTTTCAAATACAAATGTGTATAAGCAGAACTCAAATGGTAAATGTAAACTACTTTTGCATTTTTCAAATAAGTATAGTAGGCACGAGTGTGAAACTGCCCTATTTCTCATCCAAACAGTAGTGAATTGGGAAATGTCACTTGCCATTTTAGTATACAAACAGTAGAAAATTAGGGAAATGTCACTTGATATTGTAGTCACCAATCACATACAGCTACTTAACATTTCTATTTTGGCTGGAAGCTACTTGACACTAATTTAACTTAACCTCAAATTAGGAAAAACATGAATACCATTACAAAACAATGAATATTCATTCAATCCCTAAATATTTACTGGTTTGAGGTGAAACATTAATTGTTGGATAGGGCAGATGCAGTAGAATAAGTTTGCATACTTAAATTAAAATATGGATAACTTGTTTAAATTGGACAATCTCTTACCTTGTGGACCAATATTTAACTTGGGATAAACACATACAGAGTATTTGTTCAAAAATAAACTCTGGTCTGTATGCTCTTAAAAAAATGTCATATTTATGTAGCATCCCCACTCTAAAATCAATATATTTTTCATACATCCACTCCAACATATCCTATGGAATATCTTTATACAGCTCTACATCAAAAAGAAATTCGGTTAGGATTCTTCTCCTTCAAAAAAGGGCTCTTAGGATTATTCTTCATGTAAGAAACAGAGATTCGGTCAAAATCCACTTTAAGAACTTAGATATATTAATGGTTTTCGGTATGTATATTTTGCAAATAATTATGTTTGTGAACAAATGCATGCCTGAGAAGCTGTGTAATGATAGCCACAATTATAACACAAGGGGTAAGGCCTTTGTGGAAACTCGAAGGTGCAATCTAGAGCTCGCAAAGAAAAAAGCAAGTTCAACCGGGCTAAGGTTTTTAAGAATGTTGCCAGACTCAATAAAAAATGAAGAATCCAACTCAAACTTTAAAAAGAAACTTAAAAACTATCTCACTGAAATCTCTCCCTATTCAACAGATGAAGTATTTGTTAATATTAAATGAAATGATCTTTAATTGTAACACTACTTGTATTAAGATAATATATGGGATTAATTAGTATATAACATGATATTGCTTAGTTATAGATTTATTAATTAAGTGACACTATTCATTGTACATTACGTATACATATTTATGAATAAAGATATTTTGAATTGAATTTAATTTAATTACCTCTGCACCAACACCAAAAAAGATAATAATGTATTTAAAAACCAAGTAATTCCTGCATTGGGGTGAGACCTATACTGATGTATGGGGGAAGGCATGTAGAATAAGACTGCATAGTTCAATTTCAACTGGACACTTGGTTTTTTGTTTAAATTAGAATATTTCTTACCTCTGCACCAACACAAAAAATGACAATACTGTAATTCAAAAATTGTTTAAAAAAAGTAATTCCTGCTTTAAGGTGAGACCTATACTCTTGGATAGGGGAGGTCATGTAGAATACAATTTTTTAAATACAGTATTGTCATTTTTGGTTTTGGTGCAGAAGTAAGAAATATTCTAATTTAAACAAAAACCAATTATCCAATTGAAAAGTGAATTATGCAGTCTTATTGTAACATGCCCTCCCCCATACAACAGTATAGGTCCCATCCCAAAGCAGGAATTACTTTTATTTTAAAAAACTTTTGAAATACAGTTTGTAATTTTTTGTTGGTGCAGAGGTAAGAGATATTCTAATTTAAACAAACACCAAGTGTCCAATTGAAAAGTGAACTATGCAGTCTTATTCTACATCCCCCCATACAACAGTATAGACTTCACCCCAAAGCAGGAATTACTTTTTTTTAAACAATTTTTGAAATATAGTATTGTCATTATTGGTGACGGTGCAGGGTAAGAATTTGTCCAATTAACTCAACAATTATCATCATTCATTTTAATGTAATATGCTGTCTTATTTTACAGTATCTCACCTATTTAACCCTCGAACCGGGTTCTACTTTTTCCTGTACCGTCACATCATTTTTTGCGCATTTGCAGACATTTTTTCAAAAAATGATAAAAATAGTACAATTATATAACCCTACTTGTATTTAGTATTATTGCACTCCTAATAAAGCAGGCTATCTAATAATAATAAAATATTACATCTTTGGGAAAACAAAAATTTTTTATGACATGATATCTCGGACAATGACTTTTGTAAACATAAAAAAGGGGGGGGGTCACCTTGAAAACAATATATTATAGCTAAATTCAAAATTCCAAGATAGCGTAAATATTACAAATTTCATCTAGTTTCAGGATATATAAAGGTTTTATATGTTATTTGAAGTATAAAAGTAATTATACTTACAAAACCCTGTGTAGTACAATTTATGCAAAAATTTTTTACTGTGGTAACATAATTTTCAAAAATTTGCTAAAAATTCTATATAATCAGTACATACTTCTAACTAGTACTAAAATTTATAGAAGTATTTGTTCTATAAATAAAATATATTTGTAAAATGGTTACTTTGGTATCCTCTGGCTGTGAGCTTAGGGGTCCACAGATGATGATGACATTTATCCGGCGTACGCACACAAATGTGATATTCTTCATGTTCAGAATTTTTTTTCTTTTATAAAAAGGCTTCAATATAATTTTTTGTGTGTTGTATGTATATACCAAAAGTAATGTAAACACAATTATATCATAATAACACCATAATTACGTATAATAAGACTTACAAATTCAATTGAAAGACAAGTAAACAAAACTTCCAAGGCTAGCGTCAGTTTGAAAATCGCTTTCACATTGGACAACGAATATTCATCATATTATTTTCCATTGTTTCCGTCGTCTTAGAACCAAGTCAGGCATACCACTACAATCGGTAACTCTTCCCGTTTCCAGTGGTATATGAATCTTGTCAATAGCGCTAATAGGTATACTATAACAAGTGATAATATCGAGCGATGTCAAGTCGACAATTTTTTGTCGATTGCCAGTACAGAATCAACACAAGTCGACAATTATTTGTCGAAACGCGGCACGAGGGTTAACAGTGTCAGTGTCACCACTCATGAGGAAATAGTTATTTGGATTCATTAGTTACTTTTTTAAGTATAATTTTTTTTATGATAGGTTGTTTTTTTTCAGTCCTTTCCTGCCAGATACTAAACAAACTAAGATTGGCAGGTAGGTGGATGCATGTTTAGCAACCACGTAAAACTAATGTTTGGGGTGCTAACACTTGTTACAGCTATTTACTAAAATAATAGTTGTCCTCAGTTCTTTAAGTGTACCTAGCCCCATTTTTATAATAAAACTCTTAAATTGTTAGGTATAATAAATGTGGTATACCAATCAATTTTAAATTTCAACTGTGTTAGGAATTAAATTTTGACAAAAACCGTGATCTTAAGGTACGTTTTGATTATTTTACGTTTACGTGGTATTGACCCACCCGCCCACCTTACACGTACAGTGGTCTTGACCCACCTGCCTACCCATACACGTACATTGGTCTTGGTAATTATGCACTTTCTTGCCACCAAACAAATTTTGATCATTTTGTTTGAAATGGATCTAGTATTGGCTGTATTTTCACGAGATATGCTTTTTATTCCGCGGAAATAACGTATTTTACCGAAAAATTTGAAAAAACCAATGTCACAACTTTTAGTATTTTTGTCATATTTCCGTTAATTTAAATAGTATTTTAATCATATTTTTTTTATTTTGATGTGTTTTTTTGCGCTGAATACACATTTGAAAACTATTTTGGTCTATTACAAATATTTCTCGAGAAATAACGGAAAAACTACTGTCGCGGCGGATCACGATTAGCGGTCATTACGCGATCATTATATACAACAACTATTAATCACAAACACCGAATTCACCTATATACCCGCAGGAGTGACGGCCGGCAGGCCGTCACAGAGGCCAAATGCTCGAATTTGACGCAAATTACGAATTTTTGTTGAGAAAATAGACAATTAGGATAAGTTAGGTTATGTTTGGTTATGTCAGTAAAAAATGCATTTTTCGAGCTGAAAAAATGATTTTACTACAAAACCAGTTATATATTTGTGTTCAGCATAAAAAACACGAGAAATGAAAAAAAAAATTTTCAAAAAATAACGATTTTTAAAAAAGTTGGTTTTTTTCATTATTAGATAAAAATTTAGTTTTTCGATTTTTCGGTAAAAAACGAGTTTTCCGCAGATGAAATCAAACTCCTCAAGAGATATAAACTCATTTTTCACCATTTTATTAACATGAAATCGTATTTTCGAGGTGGCAAGAAAGTGCATAATTACCCTAAACATGGTAGTGATGGTGGTTGCAGATGCATGTGATGTGTAACCAATCAGGAGATGGGACATTTCCCTCGTTTTAGAGTTATCACAAGGGAACATTTCCCTTTATTTTGGATGGAAAATTGGGCAGTGTTCACAAAACATCAATAGGCCTAGTGAATCATTGACG
Organism: Stictocephala bisonia; assembly: GCA_035578905.1. Classification (NCBI taxonomy): domain Eukaryota; kingdom Metazoa; phylum Arthropoda; class Insecta; order Hemiptera; family Membracidae; genus Stictocephala; species Stictocephala bisonia. The sequence goes on from JAQJVL010001550.1 coordinate 82,881, forward strand.
TTTTGAGAAAACTTGCAAAATCAAAAAATAATGTATCTCAAGGCTTTGTATTGAATGCTTACAGTAAAAGTAAATGACCATCATTCAGCCATACTTTGAGGTACATGATGGTTCTTGGCTTATCAAGGTTTCAAAAATAATGTTAGTTATGTTCTCTCTTATATTTAATTTAGCTATTTGCACCTTAAACATGGTTATTGTAATTTTTTATGTTGGGTTTTCTTCAACCCCTCATTAAGTAGCCTATAGTTCAAAGGACTTGATTTGTTTCATGCAAGTTCTGAGGAAAATATATTAATAACAGAAAAGTAGACCTCTGTACTAAGAAATTACAAACCAATCTGTTTCATAATTTATTCTGATGAAAAATCCTTTTGTTACAATTAACTCAAACAGTTAATTACCTAATAAGGAAACAAACCTGATGCTGTTATGTCCTAAAGCACTGTAAAATCTTGTTTTTAAAAATAATGCCATTTAAAAAGAATTGTTTTAGTTTTAATATTTAACGTATTCCAATGTCAGTATATTATCTAACCAAAATTAACCCATATGATCAAACAAAACAACGCAGTTGTCTAGTCAGTCTATTGTATATTATAAAAACAGACAAAAAATTCAATACTCTTATTCAATGCTGACAACTGTGCATAGCTCTTTTACCCGTAAGGTACACTAAATACCCGAAATTCAGACATTCCTTGGAAAATAACCGTAGAAGTAGCATAAACCTTTTACTATACCAATGTATAATAGTAGCTCAATGATTTTATTAATTTATATAAAATAAATTACCTCTGTCAACAGTTCAAATTTGTTGTGATGTGTATAACGATAATTTCAGCATAATTATGCCATCTTCAGATACAATGCCATTTGCGAATATAAACTTTTTTTAACTATACTTTATATCACATAAAAAAATAAATAAACAGTTTTTGAATTTATTAATTTGTCTTTAAATAGAACATGTGTCACTCACTTCCTGTCTACTGCTTGTTAAGTGTCAATGTCAAACCATACGTCAATCGGCTGTCAGAATATATAACTGCGTAGTGGTACTATTAGTGGTAGTAGTAGTAGGCGAATTTTTAAAAGGTTATCAAACTCATCAAAGTGAATTTGGCTTGGTAAGTTTAAGTTGTGTTGTACACTTTACATTTTGAATTTATTGCGTGTGCAATTTTAGATCGTTGTTAATTAGACCTAATCGAATCAAAGATAAATATAATAAAGTACCCTTTATTCATTTTTTTAATAAAAAATATATGACTAGTTTCGGCTCTTAGGCCATCTTCAGATAAATAATATAACCTAAAATAAATTAACAAATTATAAAAATAAAAATAAAACAGATGAAAATAATATAACATATGATTAATTTAGTGTGTGGGTAAGTTGAATTTTACTTTTTGATTCTTATGTTTTTTAACTTCTCTTATTTTTTCGTATATAGGATTGTTCATGTTAATTTGTGTATTTAATATGTTCTTTGGTTCATTATAATTGTTAATGTATATGTGTAAATTTTCTTTTGTATTCATTTTTTCTCCTTTCTTCTCGTATTCTAAAATTGTAACATTTTCGTTTATATTTTGATAACTGTGATTTGATTGGAGAATATGTTCTGCAAAGTTAGATTTATTTGATGTTGAGTTGTTGTTTCTTATGGCTTGTATGTGTTCTTTGTAACGTAAATTAAATGTTCTTCCAGTTTGTCCTATGTAAAAAGAATTGCATTCTGAGCATTTTATTTTATATATACCAGATTTGTCATATTTGTTATTTTTATTTTCTTTGTTGGATAGTTTGTTAATTAAAGTAAAAGTATTGTTCTTTGTTTTGTAACTGAGTGTATATTTACTGTGTTGAAATGTCTTTCTAATAGCTTTATTCATTTTTGTATTGTAAGGAACATTGATAAATTTTTTCTTTTCTTTTTCTTCCATTTTCTTATTTTTGTTTCTTTTTATTCTTTTTATAATTTTGTCCACAATTGTCGGATTGTAACCATTTTTTGAAGCTAAGTATTTTATTGTTCTTTTTTCTTCTTCATAATCATATTTTTGCATTGGGACGTTTAACATTCTGTTAATCATTGATCTAAAACTAGATAATTTGTACTTCCATGGGTGGTTAGAATTATATGGGATTAGTAGGTCACTTTGGGTTGATTTTCTAAAAATTTTGAAAGAGTGTTTATTTCCAATATTTGTGATTGTTAGATCTAAATAGTTTATTTCTTTTGTTTCATTTTCTTTTGTAAATTTTATTTTGTCATTTAATGAATTTAAGTATTCTAGTAATTCGTCACTTTCTTTTTCGTTTCCTTGGAAAAGACATATTACATCATCAACATAACGAAACCAATAGATTATTTTTTGTTTGTGAGGATTTGATTCGTTCAAAATTTTGTTTTGTTCCAGATTGTGTAAGAAGATGTTTGCTATTATTCCTGATAAAGGAGATCCCATTGGTAGTCCATTATTTTGTTGGTAAAAATTGTCATTATATTTGAAGTAGTTTTGTTCAATACAAATTTCAGTTGATTTGATGATATCATTAATTTCATTAGTGTTGAGTCTGTTGGTTAGTGTGAGATCATTTCTCAAAATGTTTAATGTTTCTTTAGTAGGAATGTTTGTGTACATGTCTTGTATATCAAATGATATAAATTGACATTGGTTTGGAATTTGAATATCTTTTATATTGTTTATCAGTTCAGTAGTGTTCTTTATGCTGTAATTGTAGTCCCAAATGATGTTTTCTTGAATCTTTTTATTCAAATATTTGCATAATTTATATGATGGTGCATTTTGAAAATTGACTATTGGTCTGATTGGTATATTTGTTTTATGTGTTTTGGGTTGAGCTCTTAGGGTAGGAGCTTTGGGGTTGGTCATTTTTAATTGATATTGTACAGGTATTGGAATTGTATTACATTTAGAAATGATTTTGTTAGTTGTTTTTGAGTAATGGTTAGTAGGATCCTTTTTTAAAAGTGTTAATTTGTTATTTTGAATAAAATATTTTATTTTATTGTCATATTCATCTTTGTACATAACAACTGCTGTATTTCCTTTATCAGCTTTGGTTAGTATAGCATTATTATCTTTTAATTTCGTTGAGATGGAATGTATAATTGTCATTTCTTTGTTTGATGTATGTGTTTTTATATTATTATTTGTGTTTATATTAATTTTATTTAGTTCATGTATGAAAGCATGTCTGAAATGTTCTCGTTCTTTTGTATCAGTTGTCATTATGGATACGTCCATATTGATTAAATCATCTTCGATTTCATGTACTTTGTGGTCAAGATTTATGTTGTATTTTATTGATTTATTTAAAGTATTATTTTCTTCGTCATTAAAATGTATGGTGGTCAAATTATGAAATTTAGGATAAAATTTGAACTTACATTGTGAATTGTTCTCTTGGGTAGATGTTATAATTGTTTGTTTTAATGAATGTAGTTTTGATATGTGAATTTCTCTTTTCTTTTTAATGATTGGTTGGATCCAGTTTTTGATGTAACGGTTTATTTCTTCGATAGATTCGTGGTGGTATTGTGATTTAAGATTTTGATATAATTCTTCTTTTTCTTGGTTCAATTTGTGTAGTTTCATATATAAAGTATTAATTTCTTCTTTGATCCATATTTTCTTGGCAGTTTCCATTGTAATAAGTGCAGCTTTAGATTTTACTTTTGTATATAGTTGGACATAGTTAGGAGTAATATTTTCACTTAGACATCTCTTGTTAAATTTAATATCTTCTTTAATGGTCATCTCTTTTAGGTTGTTGTATTTGTATTTGTGAACAATTTCTGGGTAATTAGCCATTGTACATGTATAAATTAGTTCACATTAGGGCTACTATTTTAATAAAATCAAAGATAAATATATTTTTATTAAAAAAATGAATAAAGGGTACTTTATTATATTTATCTTTGATTTTATTAAAATAGTAGCCCTAATGTGAACTAATTTATACATAGACCTAATCGATTTTAATTCCAATTGTGGTAAGTTCAATATGTTTTATCCAAAGTAGGCACATTTGTTTTCATAAACCATATACTATTTGTGGCTGTTGAAATTCAACAATTATATCAAGTGTGATATTTTCTAAAAATCATCAAAAGAGATGTATTAAATTTTTATGGTTTAATACAAAATGCCAGCCCAAAATTCAAATACCATTCTAAGTGCTTAATAAAACTTGCTAAACAAAATAATTACTGTGGTAAAACTCTACAATTACTTAGTCAGCTTCAATTCTTTTCATATATTTATATGATGATAAGGTAGTCCTCACTAATAAGAAAAATGAAAATCAAGTGTTGGAAAGCCATCGTTGACATTGCAAAGTGATAAGAAGGCTAAATGTCTGCACGCTATCGCTGAAATTTCAGAGACATCTCGCCGTGGCAGTTATGGTTATGTTAGATTATTGTATTGTAGATTGAACCTGTATTGATGTATTCTCACTGTCCCAACCACTTTTAACCCTGCAAGTGTGGTATAGTTGTTCCCCCAGTGTGGCAGCAATTAGTTGTTTCGCAAAGGTTTATTAAACTAATATTCCAGCTGCCTTATTATTGTTTAAATATAACTTGTTGTATATCATTGTTTTCAGCTTGAAATGTAGCATTTGACAGTACATATATTAGAAGGCTAACTTTATTTCTGTAAATCTGGTTTGAGATAAGAGACAAAATAGATATGTAAATAAAATAATTATTTTGTCTTTTGCTTACATATATAACACTAGTGATAATTATTTTAGCTTGGTAGTTTCCTTATAATATGCAAAATTTTGTACAGATTACAAAAATGTATAGGTATCTATAGAAACCAGTACTTGATAGGAAGTTATAGGTTCCAAAAAGTAAATTCGCACATAAATAAAAAAAATGTGTGTTTTGCATTTATTGTTATACCTTCAATACACTAATAATGTATCAAGCATATAATATAATAAAAACATATTCAATAATATAATAAAAACATATACTAGACTAGGCTTAAAAATAAAAAAATATTTCAATACCGGTAATTGTAATTATCAAACAATAAATTACAAAATAAAATAAGCATGACTAAGATTCAAACAACAAATAAACAAAAAATCTTTATTGGAAATAAACAAATGAACAAAATTGGGAGTCTGTATAGAACAAGAAAACAGTCGAAAATAAATACGAAACATTTACCATTTATTTAACCCTACAACTGGCCAACGCCCGATATCGAGCGCCAACGCCTGCCGTACTACTGGCAACGCCCGATATCTGGCGACAAAGACAGTCGTCATTATTTCGATATTTTAAACATATAAAATAGTTGTGGTGGTGTTAATATTGATATTTATAGAAAGAAGAATACTTTATCTTTCATATAATATATAATTTGTTAGTTTATAACAACTTTTTAATAATTTTATTTTGATTCTCTTTGACAAGTATGTTACGACAACTGCAGCAGCTGACTGAATAATGAAAGCTAGTGTTGTTTAGCTTTGTGACGCTTGTGTTTGTTTTTGTTTGACAAGAAATGTTTTATATTGGTGTATTATTGTAAATAGTCGTATTTTACTGATTGTGTAATGTGATATGTGTATAAAATGAGTGCTGGTGATAATTATAGAGATCGGTCGAGTGACATACGTGAACTAATTCATGAACTTCCATAAATGATGTTGTATATAATGTATATATGTATATAAGGTAAGAAATTTTATAATATTCATATTGCATGTGATTTTTATTACTAATTTTCAATTTTTCACCACAAATTGTGTTTCTTATTTGTTTTAGTACAGCACTAACTATTGCTACAGTAAATCTATTAGTCAGAATAGGTAGTACATACAGGGCGCGATAATAGAGAAAACAAGTGTTACAACACTCAAAACTAAAAAAAGGGTAATAAAACTATATATTTTTGGAATAAGTATAACATTTGGAACATTTTGTATATTTTGGATTTTTTGTTTATCCAAAAAGATTTTGTCTGTAGGACGGAATATCTGAAAATATTTTTAGTTTTTTTATACACAAAATTTATGTATGTATATAATATTTTTAAAATATTTATTTACACATTTCTTATGTTTTACAATAATAAGTGACATTTTCTAAGTAAAATGACATAAAAATTATAAAATTTGGACAACATTTATAGATTTTAGAGATGTTTATTCATACGCCTACATTTTGCCAAAAAGGGTGGCCAGTCCAGGTAGGAATACTGGCCAGTTGTAGGGTTAAACAAATATTTGAAGTAACATGTCCCATTAGGGCTGTATAAACCAAACAAAATAAACATAACATATGGTATGCTTATGACTTGCAGCTCATCAAAGATGAGTTACACAATTAATACAAGCTATTTAAGGAAACCGAGAGTGCCACAATTTGGAATTACTACAAACAAACAAATAGAAAAATTAAGGTATGAAAAAAGAACTAGGGAAGCGAAAAATGAATTTTTCAGTAAACAAATTATCTTCTAACAATAAAATTAGTGTAATTTGGAATGTCATAAATAAAACTGTAAAACCATCAATGGTTTTAAACTGTTTCTAAATGAAAATAATATCATTATCAGTAAGCCCAAAAAGGTTGTCGACACATTTAATGATTATTTTATCAATACAGTGGAGTCCTGGTAATCCTAAATAATTGGGACCGAACCCATTTTGGATTACCGAATTTTTTGGATTTAACAGATTTTCTTAAATGCTCTTTGATAAAACATAACATAAATAACATGTCTAACATTAAGTACAGTACTTAAGTTTTTTTAAAACACAATAATAGCCTATGATTATAAAAAGAAGAATGAACCCTTAAGAATGAAAAATACATACAATTGAGATGTAAGATCAAACACCGTTTTTCAAGACAAAAAGTTCGAATCACTAGCGGAAATCGATCACAGCCCCAGGGCTACTCGATTCCATTGTATCCCCACTAGGACACGTAATCACCTGACAAAAGTCGTGTGCATATATTTCTGGCATTCTTACGCTATCTCAAACTGCACTGTTCCAAATCAACAGGTGTGTTTACTTATCTCAGTTTTGTTGTAACCCATACAGACGCTCTGGCTGCGTTTGATCTCACACTATGCTACGTATAGCAACAGCGCGACGCGATTGTAGTGGCTACCATTTTTTGAGATGCTGGCGTTATTTATTTTTGAGGGAGAGGAATTCTTCTTTAAAGCTAAGAAGTTTAACTGATATTTTCAAACCAAAGTAATATTTGAATGTTTATTAACAGTTAAATACTTGAAATAATATTTTCTTGTAAATTTTAGCTATAGTGGTTTTTATAGTAACTGCATTTTAATTTTTTTAAAATCTGCTGTCAATTTCTGTTTCGGATTAAACGGATTTTCAGATTAGCAGGACTCTACTGTATTGCAAACTCTATTGGCAGTGGTGGCTCTGGTCAGGGTCTGTGTTTTTCAGCACCTAATACTTCAATAAATAGTAACAAAACTATTATGACAAGTTTTAAGCTTGAGTAAAGGATATATTAAATGTAATTAAGAGTTTTAAACAACAAAAATCAGCAGGTCTCGATGGGATTCCAATGTATGTAATAAAGGAGTGTGCAAGTGAACTAACTAAACCCCTTAAGTACTCATATTGTTAATTGTTCTCAGAGGAAGCAGTCGTGCCTTCGAAGCTGAACATATCTAAAGTCATTCCTGTGTATAAGAGGGCTCGACAGACCCTGAGATACAGCTACCGACCAATATCTATTTTACCATCCTTTTCAAAAATGATTAAGCGAGTAGTCTATAGTCAGACCTTAAATTTTGTAGAAACCAACAATAGATTAAATCCTATAAAATTTGGCTTCAGACCTAACAAATCTACAAAATTGGCATTAACTCCATTTGTTGAAAATATTATTCAAGCAGTTGACTCTAAAAAAATGCTGCAGCATGGTTTTATGACCTTACAAAGGCTTTGACCTAGTAAATTTTGACATCCTGAATATAAAACCTTATAATATTGGTATTCAAAGTCATTGCTTGGATTGGTTTGCTAATTATGTAAAAAACAGGTATTAACTCGTGCAAATAAATCATACAACAAAAACAACTCCACTTCCGCATTTTACTCTGATTTTGATAAAATTAATGCCCGAGTCCCTCAGGACTCCATTTTGGACCCCCCTCTTGTTTTAAATCTTTGTTAACGACATAACACAATTTGTGCCAAGTAAAAATTTAATTGCCTATGCTGATGACACTACAGTAGTAAATATCAACAATTCACCCTCACTGATAGAAATTGATATATCTTAGTTAACCAAGTTTCCTGATAATTTGAAATCATAAAAATGTTATTCAATCCTTATAAAACCAAATATATTAACTTTACATTAAAAACAGCCAATTTTATGATAATACTGTCAATTTATTTTTGGAAGAAAGTGAACTGGAAGAAGTAGACATAACTAAATTTCTGGGTGTAAAAGTTGATAGTTATCTAAATTGGAAGAATGAGATTGACTACTTTTCATCTAAATTAACAACAGCACTTTTTATAATTAAAAGAATATCAACAATAGGAAATAAACAACTCTCATTAAACTGTTACTATGTCTTCTTTTACTAGCATATAATATATTCGATAATACTGTTCTTCTTCTTAGAAAAATATGCAGAGAATCTTTGTAATGCAAAAGAGAGCTTTTTGTAATGCAAATTTATGTATCTGATCATTTTGTAATGCAAATGATCAGATACATAAATCATTTGAAATATAAAGAGTCCTGCAAAAATTCCTTTTGTATAAACAAAATTCTCACAGTTCCATCAATTTATATTCCCAAACAATTCTATATAACATTGAAAACAATTTACTAGAATGTAATACCAGACAACATACTTATAACACTCGCCATAAAAAATATTTTCTGAATTACACCATATAAAAGTAAACCAAGTTATATAGATACAAATTTTTTTCAAAAGCTACCACCATCACTAAGAAATCTAGCTTTTACAAAAGTTTTAAAATTAAACTTAATGAATATCTTGTTAGTCGGTGTTTTTATGGCTTTGAAGAGCTGTTGTTATCCTGAGAGGACAACTTTCCTCTATTACAAGTTACAACTTGCCTCTATCAACAGGTCTATTACCTGAATTATACTTTGTTTGGGTCCTGCTTTTTTATTTATCATAACTTAAATTCTAATTTTTACCTCAGCTTTCGGCAATTTGGTACCATCTATCAACATATTTTACCTGTCTGGTGTACAATAATTTTGTAATATATATATATAATGTCCATGTATACCTTTAAAATGTCCTATGTTATCTTTTATGACTTGTAAAGTTTTTCTTGACTGTAAGATAAGATTTCTTCTGGTTTGTTTGCAACAGACCTGTTATATATGACGACTTTTGTATCCTAAATAGGGTTTGTGTAAATGAGGATTGATAAATAAATAAAATAACTGCCGTGGTGCGATGTATATGGGCGGCCTGGTGTATACTAATATCAAGCCGCGATAGTTATGGTTAGGTTAGTATATTATATTGTAGAATGAGCCTGTATTAACATATTTTCACTGTCGCAAACCAATTTTCAGTCAGTAGAAATTGTAAAAACATATTCTGCAATAGGCTATGCTAATCTAACCTAACCATAACTGCCGCGGCGTGATGTATACGGGCGGCTTCGGTGTATACTAATGTATCACTAATGATACTAACACTCTGTTTCTGACAACTAATTTTTACTAGATAATAGTATTTACCATCCCAAAAATGTATTATCTAAGTATGAAAAGATTTGAGGTCGACTAAGTAATACTAGAGACTTACAATTACTGTACAAATTTATTTGTTTTTTAAATCCAGAGTATAGATGATGAAAGATGACAAACTCTTTTACCCTCCAAGTGCTGGGTTGAACACTTTTTAGTGATACGCATGTATGTTAATGCAGTCATTTATGTAAAATTTAATAAAAAGTTTAATATATACAATGAATGTGACTATTGTTGTATATCAAACTGTTGACAATAACATTTCAAATAGATTAAAATATAGACTTGTCAGAATTGTATTAATCTGGAAGAATTTTAAATAAATGTGAAGAAGTGTTATTTTCAATTGTTTATTTTACTTTCTAAATAGTCACCAAAGCACAATTATCAAAATTCCAAGATAGGACAAATTATGCACAATTTTTTGTTAAACACTAAATATGTATTAGCCTTAACATTTAGTGTTTATCATAAAAATTTTATTTTAGAAACTGCTATTAGTACAGAAATGATAATGGCCAACATTTTCACTAACTCAACTCAAAATTCCTTAATTTTAATAATTTCAGAACAATTGCATAATAGCGTCACAGTGCATTACAAACTAACAAGAATAATCGTACATTGAAAATGCTACGGAATCACAGGTGGCAATAATTATGAGTCTATTTACAATAAATAGTATACTATATATTAACAGTTAATATACTCCCTCACACTGTAATATCATCGAATAATCAACATATTTTTTTAACCATTCTGCTAAATTTCGCCATTTTGGTTTCTGCTTTTACAGTATCAGGCAGCGAGTTATAGAGTGTAATTCCATTACTTTTCAAGTGGCTTTCACAGAAACTTGTTTTGTGGTGAGGGACAGCAAGATTTTTCCAGCGAAAGTTTGAATGAGAACTGTGTTTTGTTTATTTCATGACCCCAGATGACAACGGCATATGACAGAATCGGATAAATAAGTCCATAATAGGCTTTGAGGAGAGTGTTAACGTCAACAAAAGTTGAGAGCCTCCTTAAAAGAAAAATACCAGAAATAATACGCCTTCATACTGAGTCAACGTGGTACTGGTACTGAAATTTCAGATTATCTTAGAAATTTAACTACCTTGCTTGGCACTACTTGTTCTCAGTCAATAAAAAAAAGAAAGAGATTGTGATTTTTTTCCTTTTACTTATCTGAAAATCCATAATCTGTGTCTTGGTATAATTCAGATGTAACTTATTATTTCATATACATTATTTAGCCCCTGAGCTGTTCAATCAAATTGTAAGAGAAAATCACTTACTTATTCCGTTGTACAGCTCCTGTGTGAATAGTATATTCAGAACATGTTTCACCGTAAGTACGGCATCCTCAGCTGGTCATCGAGTGAAGATCAATCCACCTAATGGTTTTAGTCACAAGATAAAATTACACAAACACAAAGTACATATACATAATTAATACATTTAAACTCGCACGGACGAACACTAACGACGGGCCAGTCATGACTGTAACGCATCACTTTGTCTGCAGTACTCTAAGTACTCTCTAAGTACTCTAAGTACTGCAGACAAAGTGATGCGTTACAGTCATGACTGGCCCGTCGTTAGTGTTCGTCCGTGCGAGTTTAAATGTATTAATTATGTATATGTACTTTGTGTTTGTGTAATTTTATCTTGTGACTAAACCCATTAGGTGGATTGATCTTCACTCGATGACCAGCTGAGGATGCCGTACTTACGGTGAAACATGTTCTGAATATACTATTCACACAGGAGCTGTACGACGGAATAAGTAAGTGATTTTCTCTTACAATGTAACTTATTACTTTTGAACCATTGGAGAAGAGCACTTGATTCTTCGTAAACCCTTACCTCTAAGTCTAACCTATTTAATGCTGTCACTGAAAGTGAGGTATCATCAGCGAATTAACAAAACCTGGGCGCTAAATGTGCTTTGAGACAGATCATTGACAAAGAGAAGGAAAAGGATCTTACCCAGCACCGAGCTCTGTGGGACACCCCTCTCAAGTAGTGAGGCCTTTGAATGAGCCATCCGCACACATCCATTAATGTCAAGAAATGGGAACTTCACTGTTTGCTCTCTATTTATCAGTTACGAAGTAACCCAAAGACAGAGAAGTGCCTCTAACACAGACACTGCTCAACTTGTGCAAGAAGATATCATGATCAATAATATCAAAGGCTCTTGTAAGGTCAAAAAACACGCCGACAGGATCCACCCATATCAAGGGCCTCAACAATTGATGATATTAAGCAATGGATGGCATCATTCGTAGATTTACCTCTTGCAAAGCCAAATTGAGAGGTTGACATAATGTTATTCTTGCTGATAAATTCAATCAATCTGTTCAAGAAAAGCCTCTCAAAAACTTGAGAACGTTGAAGTTAAGGAAACTGACCTATAGTTACCACACTCCTCTTTATTACCTTTCTTATGTATGGGCCTGATTATTTAGTGCATCAGGAAAGACCCCATGTTGGAATGAAAGTTTGATTATGTAGGACAAAGGACGCAAGACCAAGTCATATACTTCTTCAGAAGATAGAGCGAAATGCCATCAGGCCCAAAAGAGTGCTTTGTATTCAGAGACATAATCTCCTGAGCAACTTCATCCTTTATCACAGGGAACAAAAAAGTGAGTGCAGAGGAATCTGTGATGTATTGCAGATAGTATCAGACGGACCATGCTCAAAAGAGTATTGCAGACTGGAGAAAATGGACTTAAAGCATTTGCAACATCAGGAGTTATCAACCAGATTTCTATCTTATCCAGCCAACGAGATATTTTGAGTCTGAGTATGTCTAGTAGGTTTTTGATCATTGATCACATTCCACATGGTCTTATCTTTATTAGCCGGATTTAAAATATTTTCTGAAACAAAATCGGATTTAGATTTTTTAATTGTTTTTCTATAATCTTGCCTGAGTTGCAAGTACTGAAATCGAAGTGAATGTGAGGAGTCCAGCTCCTTGGTCCTAATATAAAGAGACTAGAGACTCTCTAAGTTTTAAGACGTTTTGACTGAGAATTGGCTTTGAGTAGGAGGTTCTGGTCTTGATTTTATTTCTTACAAGGGGGAAAAATATCAAAATAGTACTTAATAGTGTAAAAAAATAGTCCAATTTGCAATTAGGTGTAAGGTGTTGAACACACCTGACCAAGTCTCTCTGCAAAAGATTTTGGATTGTTAAAACGTTTGAGTGATTAATTTGACAACTGATTTTATATTGTGGTTCTGGGAATGCAGTGCTGGTGCCCATGCCAATCACAATCTCCTGGGCATGGTGGTCCAATATAGCCGCCACCACGACACTATTCTTCACTATATGGTCATTGATATTTGTAAATATGTTTTCATTTGCAGACTTGGATGACTTAACCTCTCTGGTGTACGTTGTAATGGTATTGCTTAGACCATATTTCAACATAGTATGGATAAACCCTCTTGAGGAAAGTTTTGAATCCACAACACTTATATTGAAATTACCAATGACTAACGTTTAGGCTTTGTGGCAATGAACAGTATTGAGGCATTCACCTAGTAACTCCAGAAACCGGTTGCAGTTGTAATCCGGGATTCTGTACATGGCTAGGATTAACAAACTCTTCCCCTCCCTCCAGTTCATTGTTAGTTGGCTTCAGCAAGAATTAAACTGGAGGGAGGGAAGAGTCTGTTAATCCTAGCTGTGTACAGAATCCCGGGTTACAACTGCAACCGGTTTCTGGAGTTACTAGGTGAATGCCTCAATACTGTTCATTGCCACAAAGGCTACACGTTAGGCATTGGTAATTTCAATATAAGTGTTGTGGATTCAGAACAAAACTGGGAAACATCAACCACATCAAACTGAAGGTTACTTTTGGAAAGAATGCACTCTCCACCTTTCTGTCTCGCATTACAGTTGAATGCAGACACTAACATAGTCTGGAATGTGGAAAGCATCAAACTTTTTACAAGTCAGATTGTGCTCTGTTAAGCACACTACATTGGGGCTCTCACACTGTAAGTGGACTTAGAGGGTTTTATAGTTAGTACAGACGTAACTGATATTTCGGTGGCAGGTCTTTTAGAATGTATTCATTGTTGGAGATGAAATATGTACATGTAATGTTAAATTATGCGTCAGGAGCTCTGCGATTGGTCTCGGCCCCCTCTTAAAAATTCCCTCATGTTGTATTTAGATTCATTAAGTCTCTTAAGTTTGCCACTGCATCGTTTTAATTGATTAATTAAATATAACATAAAAACAAGATAATGCATTAATATAAATAAATTTTATATCATTAAACAATAGTACAGAAATAATTAACAAAATTGAAATAACAATAATATTATACAAAACTACAGCATTTTTTATCGACGCATAACGATCCAAGAGCGTGTTTAGCGATCGGCTCGGTCTAAGCTGTTAGCACTATAGAGAGGACTCGAATGGCTTGGTCCAAGCCATTAGCAATTTGAGGGTTAGAACAATTTGGTGGTAGGCTCAAGTCTGATGTTCTTAATTGAGATTGTTAGCAATAAAAGTCTTAATTATCTAATTTAACGCATACTTTTTGAGGTGTCTTCTCCGAACCTGCAAAGAATGAGTTCATTTTGAAAGGACTAACTTTGAAATAAATATAACAGCTTGAGTAACAAATTATTCACTATTATTATATCTGTTTTTATTCACTTATTACGAAGTAGTCATTATCCCTCTTTGTTCTATGTTTACCACCAGAAATGTCAACTTTTAAGTTAGTTTCACTGTGCATTCGTTATATCTTATGAAATATAGTATAGCAGCTTATTATAAGTGATTGGTTTGTTGCAGATTATCTAGAAGAATGCCTGAAATGAGTGTTGAAGGTAAACATATATTTTATTTTGTTTATATTAGCAAAACAGAAAAGTGCTTAGAAATAAGTGTGGAAGGTAAAGAAATGTTATTTTATTTATATTACTAAAATAAATGAGTGCTTGACCCTCAAACCGGACATAAGATTTTTCTGTTCTGCTGGACGAATTTTTACGTATTTACAGAAATGTTTTCCCAAAAAATTCTAAAATGGTATAAAGCTACCTGTACGGTATCATTTTACTCACAATAAACCATGCTATCTGATGCCAATAAAATATTATTTGTTTTTGAAAAAAAATGTTAATTTTTCATCTGATAATTGCTTACCAGAAAAGAAAAAAAGAGTGGTGGTTACCAAGGATAAAATATTATATTTCTATTCTAGAAAAATCCAAGATCTAGCCAAAGCTTTTCAAATGTCATCTTGTTTTAGGAAATATAATGGTACAATATGTTATTTGGGAAGGGAAAGAATTATACTAATATAACTGACTGTAGTACATATATGTAAACAAAATCTTACAATGGTAATTTTTATTTTTTCAATTTACAAAAAATGTTAGGTAATTACTATAGACTTCTAATTAGTACTAACATTTACAACAAAACATGTTCTATAACAAATATATATATTTGTAAAATTGTGTCAATAGGGTGTCAGCTTAGGGATTCATATATGATGGATGAAATTTGGCATATACGCACAAATGTTAATATTCTTCATGTTGACGAACTTGTTTCTTTCTTAATAAATTTGCATTTTGTATGGGTTATAGAGCAATTCTTCCTGTTTCTAGTCGTAAATAAAGTAAATCATGTTGATATTACTAATATATTGATTATAATGAAGCTAATAGCAGAAATAAAACAGCTAAATTTAGCCATGTGGTGGTTGAGCAATAGTGTAAATTTAGCCATGTTCCTTTTATTTCAGAAAGAAAACAAGCATACCACTACAACCAGTAACTCTTCCTGTTTTAAGTGGTGTATAAATCATAACGATATTGCTATTAGATTCATTATAATAAAGCTTAGCAGCAAAAACGTGCAACACAGTTAAATTTAGCCGTGTGGTAGAATAGAAACATATAAGCATGGAAAAATTTAGCCGTATTTCAGTACGAATGTCAAGGATAATTTGTTTTCTATCAATTCATTTTATGAACATATTATCTACTTTTCAAATGACTTAATACCATACAATTAGATAGTATTTAAATATTAATAAGAAAGTAAATCTTAAAACTTAAATTAATAAAAGAGCGATAATTGTAAAAGTTAACCAAATAAAATGTATAGGACTGTAATTTGTAGTAGACAGTAATTTGTCATGGGATGGCCACATTAAATAAGTTTTAAATAAAATACATTTGGGTTTATTAATGGTAGGTTTGATTTAGAAACTCTAAAATTAATTTTATTCTCATATCCATCCATATATATCTTATGGAATTTCTGTGTATAGAAATACAAAAACAGAAAATGTTAATAAACCAATGCTTTGTTCAAACTGTACTTTTTAGATTCTGTAAAAGAACATTTCAAACAACTAAATATTTTAATCGTTTGTAGGTCTATTTTTAAAATGTATTATGTTTATAAAAAATAATTCACAGAAACAGCTAACTACTATTCTCACATATACAACACAAGATATAAAAATGAATATAATTTTTGTAGACCTCTACTAGAAGAATTCCACAAAAAAGAGCATTTTTGGGAAATAAATTCTTAAGAAAAACACCAGAAGATATAAAAATGGAAAACCATTTGTAATGTATTGAAAAAAGGAACTTTTAACAAGTTTGATAGAACTCATTGTTTGATAGAAGAATTTGATAAGACCAAACCACAACAATATTAATTATTAAAACAGTTGGGTCATTTAGTTCACTCACTTTATGAACTTATTACTTGACCGATTTTGATAAAAAATTTTTTATTCAAAAGATAATTTTGATTTCTAAGTTGTAACGGAGCTAGATTTTTGAAATCCCCACAGGTTTTTGTCCTACATGGCGTCAAAGTAGCAATGTTATTTTTATGGAGAATAATTTTAATTGACCAGCTGGCGACATAAACAAATGTTTTAAAAGGCCAAAATAATTTGTTAACCCTATATACGCCATGTATATTACCTTAAAACGCTACACGATTTTGATGGTTTCCTAAGGGTTTTTTTTTAAATCATAAAAATGTATTCCCATTCCGTAAATATAGAGTGCTGCATATCATTTTGTTCACAAAGATGCAAATAATTAGAAGGAATATAAATTAGCACTTACCAATGAAGTTGGTGCATGTAGTATCTTCGGAAAAGTTGAAAAGTTAATTTTTCAAACAAATTTTCTAAGTTTGGACACATATAAGTCAACCACCAATAATGTAGCACAATTTTCACTAATGTACAAAAGTTGCAAAATCATATATATACACAATAGTAGATAAACCAAAGGTAAAATTGAAAAATGTCAAAAAAAGGAACTATATACACAAATTTTTGGGGGTCATGTCATGTCAAGTCAGTAATGTCACTGTTGTCACTTATATTTCCGTCATCTAATTCATCTAAAACACCCCGAATAGCACTACTACGTGATAATTTACTCATTTTTGAATAAAATCAGTGCAAAACACACGCAAAACACGTACACAAAAAAAGCAACTATATACACAAATTTTTGGGGGTCATGTCATGTCAAGTCAGTAATGTCACTGTTGTCACTTATATTTCCGTCATCTAATTCATCTAAAACACCCCGAATAGCACTACTACGTGATAATTCACTCATTTTTGAATAAAATCAGTGCAAAACACACGCAAAACACGCACACTAACACATTGTTTTGTCGATCAACAAAGAACACAAACAAACTGGATTGGAGAGATGACTTAGCAACATATGCATCAACTGTTCACGTCTACCAACATCGTCTGAGTGAAAAATAAAAAGATATGTTGCGTTATATACATGTAATAGACGTTTATGTTCAAAACGGTATGCAATATGTGTGAAACAAATGCGTAATAACCGCGCAAATAAATAAATGTAAGCGCGCGCGAAATGCGTCTCGATCGAGACGATGGCGCTTGAGCAACACAATAATGCATCTCGATCGAGACGCGTGGCGCGTGGAGGGTTAATTTAAACAAAGAGGATTTAAGTTTAAAAAAAGTTTTACCACTTTATTTAATTTAAAATAAACACTATTCTACTGTACAAAATGTGCTTCTTATTAGATGGAATTAATAATATTTAACTATTGATTGTTGACTATTTAGACATTTTGCATTATATATTTGAAACTAAAGATCAATGTTAGTGAGCAGAAGTATTTCTCCTTAGTGTAAATTTAAGTCAGCACTAATGGTGCAGTGCTGTAACCCAGCTACTTGCGGACAAAGAGCTGTTGAGATTGTTAGTAGGCTCTATACTCGGTCCTCTTATCACTGACATGGCATCCGTTCACTGGTTGCTATCACCTACTAGAGAAGTTCTGGGGTCCATGTTGGTGGTAGTCATTATCTGGATGTTGTGCAGGGGAGAGAACTGAGATTCAAGCTTGTTAATAAGTTGAAAATCAGACCAATACTACGTGGTTCATATTCAACTTAATGCTGTAGGTCTCTTACTTACATTGCTATTGGGCTACTAATAAATGGTCCTTTCTGAGCATAAACTCAGTAACCATACTACACAGGTCATCCACACTCATCATACAGTCATGCAATCATTTATATTCACCTTAAAATAGACACAAAGTGTCAGCGTCTCAAATCAAGAGAGAATTAGATGTACCCCATTATTAAAGAAATGCAGAGACTAAATTTGTTGGCAAAGACTCTTTAGTGAGAAAATAAGGCATATTCTAATTTCCAAACACTGCGAAGAGTTGTTCTGGAGATTGGTGTTCAGTTAATTCAGTTTGCCACCACCAACTAGCTATTATACGTGCCTAACTGTTAGTCGGGATGTGAAATCAATTCAGTCTATTTCAGTAGCAATTTAACTCTCATATAATGTCTAGCATTTCAACTTTAGAGCTATTGGCAAATTAATATTTGCAAGAAACTAGTAATCAGTTTTACTGTCATTTATATAAGAATTTAAAATATACACCCGATTTAGGCCTATTTATGTGCGTAATGAATCGTTTCAACACATGACATTATCACATTTATATTCGG
This sequence comes from Stictocephala bisonia, assembly GCA_035578905.1. Classification (NCBI taxonomy): domain Eukaryota; kingdom Metazoa; phylum Arthropoda; class Insecta; order Hemiptera; family Membracidae; genus Stictocephala; species Stictocephala bisonia. Next base: position 101,736 of record JAQJVL010001550.1, read on the forward strand.
GCACACCAATCAAGAAAGGAAGGACCAGAACTAGACCCTGAAGGATTAAAATCCTTTTAGTGCCTACAATTTTCTCGTTGCCACTTTCACCCGTGAGTTGAACCAGAAAACTGAAAAATAACCCTAATTAAGTTTTTTTTAATTCGTTTTTAAAATCCCTCGATAGTTTTCTCAAAACCCAACTATTTCTTGAAACAACTATAGGTTTTGCTGGGAGACTAATTTGCTTCCAACAACATAAAAGGGACATTTGAACTAATCTGTCAATACTAGCGGAGAAATTCCTCTCTATTTTCTTTGAGGATTTTTTCCCAAGGTAAAGTTAATTCTATGACAACTACCAAACAGTTTATATTAAAAATAAGTTCGAAGATCAGGATGGAGAAAAATTATAGCAAAAAGAGGTGGTAATTTTCAATCTCCTCTCTGCAAGCATACCCCCTCTGAAATATAAAGTTCCGACAATACTCAGTTTATTTTTATTTATTTATTTCATACATCACATAACACCTTATGAGTACTTCTGCTCGTAGGCAGGTGAATTGTCAAGTGCTTAGTACAACAATCTAAACCAAGTTGAAAACAGAAGTAAACCTCAAAATTGATGCACAAAATCCTTTTAACTACAGTATTACAACTATACTGTTAATATTTTTTTATCAATATTAAAGTATTTGCATGATGTAAATATAATAATGTCTTATGTTGTATCCTCAAGTACATATGCTCATAAACTAAGGAAGATCTGAGATCAATAAGAGGAAACATCTTTAGGCTGGCTAGTACACTGCTTTGTTGTTACTCATTATTTTATCCATTCAGAAAGGTCCATACACTTTTATCATAAATAAAGATATAATATATAGTTAACATGTAAGCTTAGTTATGCTGTCAATTAAAAACTAATATCCTGTAATTAATAGATGCTGTCAATCAACAAGACTTGCAAAGACACCAACGGAACAAAATACATGAAGTGGCTGGGCATAAGTTTATTGTTGCTACACTGACCCAGCCAACATTCTGCTCTCAGTGCGGAGGATTCATCTGGTATTTTTATTTTTCCCACTAGTGATAATTAAAGTTTAGTTGGGAATATCTGTAGTTTTCTGTTTGGTAAAAAGTATATTTTCAGTGAGTTGTTTTATTTCAGAGTATATACGGTACAGGTCAGTAATAGCAGATTTATTTTAAAGTTCATATTAATAATAATACCTGATTAATAATAAGTTTAATAGTGGCCTTTATGATTATTGTTAAGTGGAAAAAAGAATTAATTCCATGCATGAATAGTTCATAAGCTGTATCAAAAGTTACTAAAACAAGAGATTTTACCTTAAATGGGTTACTTTATAATTTACTTGTGTTAAGGGTCATATTGAAGCATACAAATGATACAAACTTTAAGTCTTCTTTTTCTAAGAACATAAATTTATTAGTTTTTTCTTTGCTATCGACGCCTGTGGAATTTTTAATTTAGTTTAAGTGAACCTCTTAGGAACTTATAACTTTCTCCTTTGGAATCAGAAGTTCTGACCACCAGCCCAGTAAAAGGTCAAAATCGTTATTGTCTATGTTGCTTAAGCATATAACCCTGGAGCAAGTTTTTAACTTTATTGTTTAATTTTCACATCTGAAAATGAATTTAATGCTAAGAGCTCAACACTTTAGTGCATATCAAGTAGTTGCTTTTAAAATTGAATTTTATGTTGGTCAATAATGAAGCCACGTACAAAGCTTCATTATTGCATCAGTTAACACATTGATGGACATGACTGTTATGGCAGTCATGATGAGTGACTGCTAAAAGGCCGCTTCAAATCCTTGGCTACCTCAAAATGTGTGACTGCTATAGCAGTAATAGCCTATGAGCGCCTCCAGAGAGACGTTTTCATATCTCATTTAAGTCCGTGACCTACAGAAATAAAATCAATATGGCCAGTCTACTTGTAACACGGAGGAGATTTACGTGGAAGAAAAAAGTAGGACTGCTATAGCAGTCACGACCTGCACATCAAAAATTAATAAATAGGCCATGATGACTGCTAAAGAAGTTACCACGTTTTCAATAAAACAATAAAATTTACTGTACAACATTCAAGAAATACAATACAAATAAGTCAATATAACCATAAAAAAAGTATAAAAATTGTAAACGTCTTACAATGTGGCTGTCAAAATGAGTAATACATTTATTGAGTATGCCAATCTGAAAAACATATTCGTGGGCAAAAGGGAGGGCTCCCATCACTTTCTAAGAAACGATAGGAAGTCTGCTTCTTGTTTTTGAACACTGACGACATCTCAGGTAGTAGGATGATGATCGTTTCTAATTAGCTGGTGGCGGAATTTTTACCAAGTCATGTAAAAATGACGATGTCTGAACAGAAGTTAGAATTTTAGTAGTTTTCTTCTTAGAGGCAACAGTACCACCATGAGAAGGACGACAGTAAGGTCCTGAGAAAGTTTGATAATATGTCTACTTTTAAACTGTTTGACAAGGGCTACCGGCTGTGAAAAATAAATGAAATAAGAACTACTTGACCACTCAATCATTTGTTATAGTTAGAAAATTACTTAGTTTAGTTACTATTCATTTCTTAATTACGACTGGTATAGCAGTCACGACAATAAACATCACTTGCATATTTGACTGCTATAGCAGTCACGACTATATACAGTAACTCAATCATGACTGCTATAGCAGGCATGTCACCTAATACAATTTAAACAATCACTATTGTCCGTCAATGTGTTAATTTAAAAAAGACTCATCTGTTGTGAGTCAATTTTAAATTATCGTCTCCTATCATTTTTGTTTTAATGTTTGTTTAATTTGTCTCTTTTGTCTTTAGGGGCTGGGCAAAGCAAGGATATCGCTGTAAAGGTATGTATGAACGTGTTATTTTCAATCATTCCTTAGTATATGAAAGGTGATTGCGCATTAGTACATGGAGTATGAATGTGATGTTGTATTCAAATATTAGCTTGTAAAATGATATATATGGTTACTTTTTTCAGATTATTTTAAATTAATATCATTAACATCATAATGGTTCATCATTAAAATATATGTTCATTTATTTCTCATTTTGTTCCTTTTTGTTATTACTAATCTAATTCTCATAAATTCAATTTGACTGACTTGTACTTCATCCAGGCACAAACCTGACTTTTCTGTCCTTCGACTGTCAACCAACAGTTAATTCGGGAGAGGTATGAACTCATGTCCAGACCCAACTATGCTCGGTGACCTGAGTTAGCGCAAATGACCGACTATTTAGTCCAGATATATCAAGGGATAAACTAGATACCGTTGTTGTATACGCTTTTGTTTAAGATGAAAAAAAGATAAATTTCATCATTTCACAGCATTTCCGTTCATTATCTTGTATATAATGACAAATAAATCTAATTTTTTTTCAGGAAACAATGGAAATAAACTGATTTTGTTATTATTATGTAAAATTATTTTATACTAAGTATTGTTGCATTCTGTAAAAAATTCTTCTTTAGGGGCAATTTTTATGTGTTTTAAAATATTTAACATAGCCCAAGTTTAAATAAATTATTGAGACAGCATTTTTAAAAATATGTCATGACTCTTCCTACAATTTTTCTTTTAAGTTCATGTCTGAATATTCCTTGCACACAACAACAAATGTTTTTATCTTCATCCATTAAACATTCAACTTTTTCTTCTTTAACTAAGTTAGTAGAAGATATTTGGAATATATTACAGTAATAGGCCTACTCATGGCTAACTGAAAATCATTAATAAACTGTAAAAAACCAACATGCTAATGGCACAGATAATTGGGCGCCCCAACTTGTTTCTGGCCTTTTTATCACCCAGACTAGACAGTATAGTCTGTGAGTCTGCCGGCAGTGTCATTCTGTTTAAGACTATCAGCTGGCTGTATTTTTAGGGGCTCAAATTTAAACAATGAGCTAATTTTTCCTTTGACATCGACTAAATTGTGGCCAGAAAAATAGTCTTTCTTGTGCTCTTGTCCTTATTCTTCTCTTTAGTCTTCATGACAGACATTTATTACTATTTTTTTGTTTTTTAGGGTAGGTTAAAGGGAACTAGGCCAGGAATCAGTATAATACTTGAGAAGCCTTATTAATTTTTCAGAATTGGTATTCAAGTGTGTTCTATTTAGGATCTATTTACTCATTTGGGAATGACCTTATCTTGTATTTATTACTCAAATAATTCTATGGTGTATAGGGGCTAGGGGGAATTACCAATAGAATCTGCACTTGTCGTAAGGGGGTGGCGCATTGCTGTAACCCAGCTACTTGGGGACAAAGTATTGAGGAGATTGTAGGCGATAGGTTCTATGCTCAGTCCTCTTAATGCCAACATGGCATCCGCTCAATGGTTGCCATCGATGTGGACTCTAGAAGTCTGGGGTGTCCATGTTGGATGGTAGTCAAGGTTCAGATGTTGTTTTGTAGGGAAAAGAACTGAGTGTCAGGCTTGTCAGTTAGCTGAAAATCAGACCAACACTACATGGTTTGCCGTTGGAACAGTAGGCTCGCATAAACAGTGACAACTTGCCCATCCGTCCAAACATCAAGGTCATCACTGACTCGGCGATTCCTGAGTTGTGTAGACGGGGCTTAAAAGTTCATTATCAGTCTACAAATTAGATGGTAAAAATAGTCGAAAATCAGACCAATACTGCGTGGTTTGGGTTCCACAAAAGCGCTGAAGGTCACTTACTTTCGCTGGCTCTTTGCTATAATTAAATAGCCCTTTCTGAGAAACAGTCGACCTTAGTTAATAACAATGACTACACTCGTTCATCACACTCATTCGCCCCTAATATTCGCCCATATCTTGACGATCAGTGTCTTAATAATGAAGTAATATTGAATAATGTTAAAATGTCTGCTTTTTGATTTGTGTGTTTTTAGCTACTTCTTACAGTTAGATAGGTCTTAGCAACCTAAATATTAACATTTTTGGTACATATGCCATGAATGAGATTTATTTAGTAATCCATATAATTAATAAATAGTTATGTTATAAGTAGAATTTTAAAGCTAATATTCTGTGTGGATTTTAGTCCATAAATTTAGTAAATGAGATTCTGATTCACTCACAAGCCTATTCTTTCTAATTTTATTCCTGAACCCATTGAGTGAGGAAAATTGATCAGGATAAGATGTAATAAACAGGAACATTTGTACTTTATAAGAACTTGTTTTGTTTGTAGATCCAAGGTCATAGTTGATTTTTACGAGCTATTGCTTAAAAAAGTATTATGAATTACAGTTTTATATTTCACTTCACGCACAGAAAGAACTCTCCCCGGCAGATGCTACACAATACTGAAATGATTAAGAAGCACACATCTAGCATTCTCAATAGGGCTCGTAGTTGTACCTTGATCGAGCATGGCTGCAGCAAAGGTTTTTATGTAACTGGAGCATATCCTTATCTCCAGATGTGCAGTTTGAAGCATATGCATTGTGCATGTTTCTTATAACCAAACAAAGGTTTTGTGTAAATTTCATATAAAATTCATATTAAAAGATGAAAATTGAGAACTTCCTTTTAATTGAAGTTTCATTGTTAAAATAAATGTATCAATGCCAGGAGATGAGATGTTAAATTTGCCTCATGCATAAAAAAAAAAAAAAAATAAATAAAATCCAGTCAGTCCATGTGTAGAGCCATGACCACTCTGATTTATGTAGGCCTAATAAAAATATTAAGAAAACTTTCTTTTTTAATTGATTTTTAGTGAAACATATTTGATGTTAATTTTTTTAGATTGCATACGTGTTGTCCATAAAAGATGCCACCAGAATGTAGATGCCCAATGCTATGGCATGAAAGACAATGTAAGTAATCACAAATTTGCTGATAAGAATTTATCAGTAGTTTGCTTAAACATTGGTTCATGACTTAAAAGATACAAATTTTCTGTTCTCTTGATCTTCCTTTGTAATTCCTCTAATTTTTTATTTAATTTTCATATTAATTCTCTTTTCAATTTTTAGAAATATAGCTCTTGCTGATTAATTTAAGGTTAGATTCATTCTATAGTTAGATGAACCAGTAGAAGTGACCAGGGAAAAAGGTTGACCTACATCTCAGGCCATCTCCTCATGTAATTAAACAATATTGTACGAGGGTTGTCCGAAAATTAAGGTCTCCAACAAGGTCTTTTTTGACAGAGAAAGTGCCATGTCCCTCGCTTCCCCCACCACTATTCCAACCAGTTCCTGCCTCTCTACGACGCTCAGTCTTGGCTTAGCAGCCTTTAACGATGAAAGGGAAAATCAACGCTCATGCCAAGTATGAGTCGCAATCTGTGATTTGATTTGTGTAGTTTAAGAGATCAGATCAGCCACTTTTTAAATCCATCACCAGTTGACCGATATATATGGAAAGATCCAGTGTAGAGTTATAACCACTCTAATTTATTTTATGTTAATTATGATGAAAATATATCAATAGGTAGTGTAGGGAGTTTGGAGAAGGCCAAACAAACGTGCACGATGAGGCTGGCTGTGGCCGTCCATCAGTTTCAGACAAAACTGTAACGAAAGTTGAAACCTTTTGCTTACGGATCGGCGTATGATTGTGTGAGAGATTAACGAGCAGATAGAGGACATCTTTAGGTCTACTAACTGTGAACAAGATTTTGTTGGGCTATACAGAACAAAGGAGGCTGTCAAAGGGTATTTGTTTGCACCTGCCCTCACGTTGCCTGAACCACAATGGACCTCATCGCCAAATGATTCCTTCCTGCGGGAGTTGGCGGGGGAGTGGTATGATGCGGGTATAAAAAAGCTTCCGAAGCGACTCTAAAAGTGCATTGATCATGATGGGGAATACTTTTAAAAATAGCTAATAATCCGATATTTCAGAATATGTAATTGGTTTTGCAATAAAATGATGTTTACAATGTGAAAAAGCATTGGAGACCTTAATTCACAGACAATCCTTGTACTTACGCAACATGTATATTGAAGACAGTATCTTATCAGCTTCTTAAATTGGTATGCGTAAATTTATAATTTTTTTATGCTCAGAGTAATTTTGTTTAATTAAATATTCTTTCCACAATTAATTGTAAATTTAAAAAAAATTTAATTTAAATGAAGTATCCAAATGACTGCATCAAGATTTTGTTTCAGTTTTTAATCAATTAGGTTATGTATTAAATTTATAAATGTTTGTTATCTCTTTTACCAAAGATAGTTTCAAAAAATTTTCAAATTTTAAATGATATCAAGAGCCAGGTGTAAATGTTCAGGATTTGGAAAATACATTACCTTATCATCGCACCTAGTGATAAATCATATCACTTGTGTAATCTAGGTTTACTATCATTACTTGTATTGCAGGTTAAACAACAGGGTAGAGCACACGAAATGGAGGTAGTTGAAGGCAAGTTATTTTACAAAATAACTGCATGTTTGTGTACGTTATGTTTATTTTTAACTGCAAAGAGTTTTGTGGTTTATTTCATTCTAACACTTTCAAGCCATATGACATAAAACAATTATTTGCTAGTGTGATTATTCTGTTGTTGAGAATTAACTACTCGCTGAACGTGAGGAACTGCATAATGCCTTGGTAATCACCATTGACTCTAAAGCTTTTAATGAAGCTGAATTTTTATATATTTTCAGACAATGTAAGTGTAAAGATGCAAACCTCCAAAATAAAATAACCTTATGGTTTCAATCTTTAGATCAATGAAGCATGTTTTTATAGTAAGTACTGTTTTGAAATTCCGCCGTTGTAGCGCAGAGGTGGTGTTTGGGACATGCATGCTGTGTACCATTATCTGTTGGTAAGCACCAGCCGCTATTACGGCTCCACATGACAGTGTTTAAGGTTGCCTAAGGTGTTTTAAATGCCTCCTTCAGTTGAAAATGCTGCCAACTGTGAAGTATGCGCTGTGATAAGTTTTCTTAAAGCTAAAAGTGTGAAAGCAGCTGACATCGTGAGATCTGTTACAGTGACCATTTGGTTTAAAAATTTGTCACCATCTCAATAGTATTGCTCTAGGAATGTGAGAGCTGGCAAAATCTTTTTGTGATTCTTACTAAACGTTTGTTTTTGCAATTCTCCGTCAGCTTCAGAACCCGGTGTGAGCATACCTTTCAGTATTTCAATTGTCCTTTCACACTTTTTTAGATCACACTTTTTGACACTTAAGAAAACTCGCTACATAATGAGGAAATCGTAAAGTGTTTGTTTTCTCTCTCTCTTTTGTTCATCAACTTTTTGCACCAAGTCATCGGTAATGAGTGAAGGTTGTCCAATTCGTTCTTCATCATTCGTATGGCCATCTTCAACCCATTGCGGATCACTGACAAGCTCAGCTCACATGCAATGGCTGGGCCTAGTGGCACAATGACAAGCTCAGCTCGCATAAGCAATCTGCTTTTAATTTTTCCTCCAAATAGTTACAATAGACTCTACTAGGTTGCGTAAGCATCTCTATTCATCAACTGGGTATTTTTTAAATGATTTTCGTTAATAAAACTTTCATTAATATCAAATAGATCGCAGTAGTATGTTGAAGTTGAAGAAGCAGTTTATGTTTTGTTCAGGAATATAATAGTGCATTTAGTTTAGATATAGTGTGTTTCTGTCTACGTCGGTGCACCAATATAGCAAGTGACACAAGGACTGAGGGGAGGCGTTGTTGTCGCCAAACCTAGTCTATTTGATGACTCAGATGTTGTTATCTCTTCGCCCGAACTGCATGCGCAATATTTAGATTATGACTCTGACATCAACCCGCCATCCTATAACCTGGCTCACCACTTGTCACTGCTATAGCGCCGATACCCCAGCAGACCACTGTTACATCTAAGCAATTACCTGCAATGTTATTGCAGTGCGCTGTTACTGTTCTGACTCCGCGCTGGGGTGCATGCGACTAAATAAATTGATCCGCAATGGGTTAAAAGCTCTCACCCAATTCAAAACCATCTCATCACTCATTCTGTTTTCTCCATAAATGTAAGAGACCTCTCATGGAGAATGTCAGCTGCTTTCACTCCTTTAGTCTTAAGAAAACAGCGCACATTTTACAGTCAGCAGTATTTTCAATCGGTTGATGCATTTTAAACACTCATAAGCAAACTTAAACACTGTCAAAATGATCTGTAATCGTGGCTCTGGCTTGCAAACAGATAGTGGTACACAATGTGCATGCAACGAACGTTGAACTGAGCGCTACAACGGCGGGATTCCAAAATGGTACTTACTTAAAAAACATGCCTTATAATTTTGAAGAACTTTATAAACTGTGGAAAGTAACCTGTTAAAATTTGTACAACTACATAAATGAGACTAAATACTCTGATAGTGCATGTCTTCTAAAGTACCATACCAACAGTAACATTATGGAACTATTTATATTCTTTATATTTAATATAACACATAATTGTATTTCCATTTGAAGCTTATAATAAAAATTTTCATTTGAAGCTAAAACCTTCTTGCAACTAAGCACAATAATGATATTTTATCAGCAGCCCTAATTAGCTTTGATTGAAAGGACTTCTATGTAAATACTAAAGAAATAGTTTATTGTTTTATTTTGTTTCCTTGAGTTATGTTCCAGTACTTTGAGAAAATGTCATAATATTCAACCTTAAAATGTTAAAAGAAAGTTCAAAAGTAAAATCTGTTATTTTAACTGTAGTGTTAAATCTATTGAATATTAAAGCAGCACTTTAGCTATTTACTGAGAGTGGTTGATTATAATCAAGTAAATGGGATTTTTTACAGGAACTGAAAACGACCTGGGGTTGAACAATGAAGAAGGCACCTCTAACAAGCAACGTCCCCGAGTACATGAAGTTGCTGGACACAAGTTTATTGCCACTCTTCTGCGTCACCCAACTTTCTGCTCTGAATGTGGAACTTTTATTTGGTACATAGTAATTTCAATGACATTGACATCCATGTATAGAAATGCAAACACTTGTTTGTTTTTTAATTCTAATTTTAGTTTGAATTGTAAATTTGTACCATGTGAACTTATTATATTTTTACAATTTATAGACATTTAAAATTCACAGCTAACTGTAGTAGGATGCCTAATTATTGCATTTCTCTTTTCAGGTGTTTGGATAAGCTTTTGTCGAAGAACGTGGCCTGTTAAAAATTGTAGTCCTTTTCTAACTAAAATATTAACCTGGAAATTTTTGTTTTTTCTTTCTTTTAATTTGGGAAACAAATTGTATACTGATGCTTACGATAATTTTTAAATAATTGTTCTATTAAATACAAGTTTAAAAAATGAAAAGTAAATAAAATTTATTATATTTCATTAATCTATAAATTTAAATATTATTTATTTAGGGAAGGATTGCATAACATTATTGTATACAGTAAAAACTGGCTTGGTAACAAAGATAAAGAATATTAGTTGCCAGTACTTGAACTTGGGAAAGGATAGTTGGGGACCGTAATGAGAGATTTCTCCACAACAAATGTCGCTTACGCTATTTTTGGAAAAAATACCCTTCCTTGTCAGTAGAACAAACAGTTGATATTGACTGTGTCGCCATTCCGTGTGCATTAGTACAAGTTTTTCTAGTATATTGTATTTTACTGTTTCACTGGTTTTTATTTACTATATGTTCTAAAATAAAATAAAATTTATAATTTTTAAATTTCCATTATGTGACCAGAAAGTTCCTTACCAAGAAATATAATACTAGCAGGCCAACAGTGTTTTAGTTTTTAATTTTGTTAAATATAATGTGTGCTATTTTATCACATTATTACTAAATATTTTAGAAAACCCTTACAGCTCAGTATTAAACAATTCATAAATTACTTAGTTCCTTCAAAACATAACCACATCACCCATGATGCATTTGCCACACGAAAACCATGCCTTTATTATAATAATTTTATATCCAGCTTCAAAAGCCCTGGCACCATATTAGGCCGGATATGATAGTTTTTACTGTATAATAGGAAACAAAATGAGCATAATGATCTAGTTCTTCTTAGCACTATAAAATTTTATAAGCTAATTTTTCAAAAATATTTCCAGAGCAAGGGCACCTGAACCCTCTGCTTCCTTGAGTGTATATGCACCCCCCAGACTACCTGGTGGATCTCCCAGAAGTTGGCCAAACTAAATTAATAACCATAGAACCGCCCTTGGGCAATCAGCTCTTTATTGAAGTTATTAATTCCATTTTAGTTTCAAACGTTGCTTAACTTTTGCAGTGAACAAAACAATACATTTGATTTGTGCTGTTCCAACAAATATTGAACCGTTCCAATTAAGTACATGATAACTAGATTTGCAGTTCCATGTTAAGTAAGGCAACTCTTGGAAGTAGTACACGAGTTCCAGCTTTAACCTTTCCACATACAAAGAGTTGAAAAACTGGTATTTTGAAAGGATCAACCTCAGATTTTTAAATAGTAATAAAAAATATAGGAATCAAAATTTCTTTAGTAATGTATTTTTCAGTGATGAAGTCAAATTTAGAAGAATAGTGATTGTTAATTTCCATAACACACACTTTTAAACAATTGAAAATCATCATGCATTTTGCAGGGATGTTAATGTTTAACCTTTGTATTTTTAAGGCTGAGACTTCTGTATAATTTTTTCTCATGAACTACTGAGTTGGAATTTAATAAATACAAATCATAATAGCGAACATGTTGTATGTTTAAGAACTAACATAATATTCAGATAATTAAGTGTTTTATACCTTGTTGACATTAAAGTAAAACTATTTGGTTACAAGCATAAAGAACTAAAAAGTGCCTTCAATGTCTTTTATGAAATTAACTAAACTATTTAAACATCATTTCCTAAGCTGATAACAAAAGTCAGACATTTACCCTTCTTTTTTCAATAAACAATATTTGAGCTATTGCAATACATGAATTTAATTTATCCTTGTCAAGGAGAAACTCATTTAATTTTTTTGTTGAAATACATAAGCACAGGTTTATTTTCAACACATTTGCATTAATTTTACCAACAGATTAATTATTATTGCATTGAGTATGCTACATCACACGGGAAGTAAAAACTCAGGCAGCAAGGATAGTACATGATTCATTAAATAGTTTTTCCTCAAGTGTTTCACTCACCTGAGAAAATTTGTGTTAGTGTGGTACCTATTTATGTTCTATACTACACTGCTCAAGTAGACTTGTCTTTTCTGTTAGGTTTGCTGATTCCCTATATCTCCTACACTCTAATTCATGGCCTAGTGCCCTTTAACCTAACTTATCATTAAATAGTGTCTAATTATGTTCCTTCATTTTCAGGGGATTCGGAAAGCAAGGGTATCGATGCCGAGGTAAGTGAAATTAAATAGGCTATATAGTCTAATAATGAATGTGAGTGAGGAGTTAGGGTTTTCTTTCAACACTATTGATATGTTTGTGGTGATTTTGTAACAAAATAAAATTGAATTTACTTAATTTTTACTGTACCTCAACCTCACAATTATCTTGTTTTTACATGAAATTGCAATTAATTGTTTTAGTTTCCAATGATTTGGTTTATTTTAATGCCTGTCAATTTAGTTTGTTCATACAGGTGAGTATTTATTTATTAGTTAAATTATAAATTGTTCTGAAGATTAATGACAAAAACAATAGCTATTTGAAGTACCAAGGCGCCCAATTAGTAATGAAATGTTAATAGTTTTTAAGATTGCACTTGAGCATTACATTTCTAGTTTTAATTACCAATCTACAAGCTTTATCTTTTGCTTGTTCTACAAGCTAAAACTGAGACATGAACAGAATAGAATATGTTTTATTGCTATCAGATATTTTACAAAAATGCATGGCAAAAGTCATTAAAACTAAAGTTGACAATGATGACAACTTATTTAAAATCTGCCCAACTCCATAGTCAATCGGTAAAGTCTGGAATGGAATAAAACACTTTCTTCATAAGAAATTTATGTACTATGAAGACTCCTCTTAAAGACTTTACTCTTGAGGCCTCTGACTTCTATTGGTAGTTTGTTCCAGAACTTGCTACTAGTAATGAAAGTCTTTTAGTCACACTTATGTAGCCTACTACGGGGAATATCTATATTAACATTCTGTCTAGTGCTATAAGTGTGTACAGCATTCCTCAGGATAATTGTGTCCTGATTATACTGGATGTAGAGTAGGCACTGCAGTGTATAAAGAGAAAAAACTTGTTAAAATTTGAAATTTGTCAAAAATTAGTTTCTAATGTTCTTTACTACCTACACCAGCCATAGCTCTTAGAGCTTTTTTTTTACCATGAAGATGTCTGTCATGTGAGGTATGCTGCCCCATACAATGATTGCCTATGAAAGATGTGCCTGAAAAAGGCCAAAATATGCTTGTCAAACACCATCCACATGTAAGTTTTTCATTCATATTTTAATATTTCTAAATTTAAAAAGCATTTAGATTTTTCAAAATGGTTCTTGAATCAGAAAAAAATTGCAATTCAAAAGATTACTGATAAGAATTAGTTCCAAATATAAAACTATCTATAATATGAAAATAATTATATGCAATTTGTGTTAACAGTTTATATTTTTATAAATCAAGAAATTTATCCCTTTCACTATCAGGCTAATTGATTCAAATACTTAAATTTTATATTAAAACTACTACGTTAAAAAATAATTTGAATTTGATAACGTTGAATGTAACAACATCCCCCAGTTTAACTCTTATTAACCTTTTGCACTCTGGACAAAAATTTTGGTCGGTGCCAAAAACTCCAGTCCATGTTAGTAAAGTAACTAGCGAAAAACTCCAAACCTATTTTGCCAATATTGTAAGGGTTTTATAAAAAATTCATAATTTAGTTATTTTATAACTTAGAACTATGATTTACGTTTTGTTATTTCTGTTATAATATTCTGCATACAAAAAAAATAAAATTAAAAAATTAAAATAATTTATATATATATTTTTTTTATGTTATTAAAAATGTATACCTAAATGTTTTTTAAAAAGTTAACTTTGAACCCTTATAACTATAAAAAATTGCATTGACCTATTATAAATCATTGTTATAATTATGTTCCTTGTATAATTACAAACTTGTATGCAAAATTTCATGCACTTAACTTCATAAATAAGTCCTTGGTAAGCATTTGTTGAAATCTTGACAAATTCTAAATTTTGCATATATACAGTGTATTACAGTATGTTCTCTGATCAACTTTGATTCTGCAGCACTAGTCTCATTTATTTTATAACTTCAAATGATGTATAATGTATCAGTAACAATGAAAAATTAAAAAATATATATATATATTTAATTATAAAATGTTTGTTGCTAAAGCCACAAGGTCAAAAATCGTAAAATAATAAAAATTGTCAAACAGCTGATAAAATGAAATGTTATAGAAACTTGAAAACACACAAATAGATAAAGATATATATATATATACACAGTATTTACAAATAGACTAGGAAGTATTGATTTATTAGCATGTGTGTCTGACGGTTCCCGCGCAAAACCATGTGACTGTGTCGGTCCCAGTCGTTCGCACGCGCCAAAACAGTTGGAAACAACGACTGCTGAAAAATAATATTCCATAGAGTACATTATAAAGTACTACTACGCTAAACTATAACTATCGAAGTTTATTATATCGTAATTTGAGCGCATTTGGAAAGTATATAAAGCCAGCAAAAAATGTATTTTGAACGTCCGATCAATCAGACGTCGGAGTTTTTGGCAAATTTAGTGATCGTCCGAAATTTCGGACGTCAGAGTTTTTGGCATAAACTCAATTGTCCGAAATATCGGACGTCGGAGTGCAAAGGGTTAATAGCGATAACTGAAAGAATTATTTTAGTCTACTTTGCTACTCATAATAAAGTCTTGAAACAATTGTGTGAGACAGAAGGACCCGTTAAATAGCTTAAGTTACTCAGAAACTTTTGTATATTTATGCAGAAAAAATGTTATACTAAGAGTTCCTTTTTTAAACCCATACTCTTATATTACTGCAACAAATGAAGGAGTACTCATCTTTGACCAGAAGAAAGAAACAGAAAAGGTGAAACAAATCAATAATACAGGTTGAATAGATATTTATTGCACTTCAGCTTTTTTGAGGTCAATAAGAGATCAGAGGGTTGTGCGATTATTGTAAGCATTCGGCTTAATTAGTGCCCCTAAAGTTTGTTACTTTGTTTCTGAGACATTCAATGCCAAATATATATATATATATATATATATATATATATATATATATATATATATATATATATATCAAATATTTTGAGACAGCTAAATCAAAAATATAATGCTGATTTTAACATGTATAATGACAAAAATTAAAGTAAAGGAAACCAGCATACGTGGTAATTTGTAGATAGAAATACATTCACATCTCAAAAACAGAACTGGTTAGAACTTTGCGATTCTTCAGTCACTTAAAAACTTACAAGGGGCCGTTAGTCACCAAATAAACGGTGTCTCAATAAGAACACTGGATTTAAATTGTAAATAAAAGTGTTTTACTTCACTAAATTAATGAAGTAACATACATCTTAAAATACATCACATCTTATTACTTATGAAATACATTGTCTGTTAAACGCCCACTTGTAGCATGATGGCAGACTCTAATTCTTTTTACAAAGTGTTCTAACACTCGTACACAACTTGAGGTTGGGTGTCTTGAATAACACGGGAAATTCTCCCCATGCGGTCTTGAATGGTATGTAGACTATTAGCATAGGTAAGCGACTTTAAATATCCTTAAAGAAAACGTCATAAGTAGTTAATTCACATGATCTTGCCGGATACTTTTGATAGTGTAGAGCTCACAAACTGTTTCGGCAAAACTTTTACCATACTTGTAATCCACTTTAACAATAACCACACACTGAACTGTCGTGTAGCGATCCATGACTGGAAATGGGATTTAATCTGTCCTGTCCTGTACTAGGAGTTAATCGAGATTCCTAACCAAACATAGATAAGATAACAGGGTATTCAAATCCAGCGTTCTTATTGAGACACCTATATTTTACTAACCAGTTCTGTTTTTGTGAAGTGAATTTATTTTATCTACAGTTTAGCAGATATGCTGCTTTTCTTTCCTTTCATCGTTTAATGAAATACTAGGTCTATTGCTCTAAAATTAACCTATAATATGTATAATGGTAAGGTCTGTGTAGCTATCCAAAACGTTCATGTTATAATAAATTCCTTTACTAAGCTGTAGGTTTGCTATTCTTAACTCAAAGACAGGTTGAGATCGTAGAGTCCGAAACTTGTGGCAAATGTCATATGTTCTTGTTTAGGTCAGACCATTTGTTGTTTTATTATAATAAAATTTATACACAGATTACTTGTTAAGGAACAAAATGATTAAAAACTATAAGCCCACTTAATTTCTTAAAGCAGGCTTAGGATATTTTATTTATTGATAAGATTGCAACTATTTATTATTTGATTGGCAAGATTTAGTTTTTTTTAAATTCTTGTCTTAAAAAATTAAAATGTTGTTCTAAATAGATTTAGAATTATTAAAGTAATGGGTAATGTTTTTAATGTTCCTTTATTCTTTATAACTACCTTAAATTAAATATATTTTGTTTTTTAATCATACAAACTATACTTCAGAGTTTTATATCTATGAATAGCTAAGTTACTACTCTAATCGGCATTGGTGGTGCAGTGCTGTAACCCAGCTACATGGGGACAAAGTGTTTGGGAGATTGTAGGCGATAGGTTGGATGCTCGGTCCTCTCAATACCGACATGGCGTCCGCTTAATGGTTGCTATCGGCTTGGACACTACTAAAGAAGTCTGGGGTGTCCATGTTGGGTGGTAATCATTGTGCGGATGTTGTGTGGGGGAGATAACTGAGTATCAGGCTTGTCAATTAGCTGAAAATCAGACCAGCACTACGTGGTTTGGATTCCACGTAAAGCTGTAGGTCCCTTAATTGCCCTGGCTGTTGGGTTATTAATAAATTACCCTTTCTGAGGAACGGTTGAACTCAGTTAGTAACCAGACTACACTCATCCACACTCATCCTACACTCATATAACCATTCATATTCGCCTTAAAATACCAACAAAGTTGTGTCGGCGTCTCATATGTAAGAATGTAAGAATTGACTTAGTGTAAAGCCTTTTTCAGACAGTTCACTATTGTTAAACTCTTATTTTGAAAAATCTCACCTTAATTTTATTTTTTACAGATTGTGCACGTGTTGTACATAAAAGGTGTCACCAGTATGTCGTTGCCAAGTGCTCTGGCATCAAAGTTGATGTAAGTAAAATGACAATGATTAAAAACTGCAAACATTAGATTTTGCTTCACTTATATCTCTTATGCTAACATATACACCTGACACTCAACAATTAAATAATCATCAACAACTGTAAGAGGACAATTTAACAAAAATAAAAAATTATTCTTTGTAAGGATCCCTTTCTTAATCTCGTATATTATAATATGAAATATGTGGCATTCATTTCTTAAGCTTTTTATCTCATATGTATTTACATCTCAACATTATGAATATGTTGTGGATCCCTCAAGTCTGAGAAGTTGAACGTGGTTTACCAAAATCGATCACCATAATATTTGTAAATTTTTTACTTATATTATAATACATTTGTGTTGTGTGACGTTCACTTTTATTTCCATCAATATGTAGTATCTAACTAAGAACTATTTGTATCTTAATGCATGATGATTATAACAACCTAATTATTTATTTTCATTTCAGGATGAGTCTCAGAACGGAATGCGTGTAGTTGCATTTCCAGCTGGAGGTAAGTCATTTTGTAATTTTTTTCAAATCTGATTCATTTAAAATTATAAAAATTGAGTCTTCCAATGGCAAGGCATTGTACATTTTTACTACCTATACTATTTTAGGTTAGGTTTAAGGGCACTAGGCCAGGAATTAGTTTAACCTAGGACTGGTTAGGACGGAGCAGGAAAGGACGGAGGTCTACAAGCCACACGGGCTTATAGTGCAACCTCACATAACTGGATCACCCTTCCGTATAACTGACAATACAGTCCGCTTAGACAACATCGTAGAGATATATCCACCCACCCACCCATACACAAATAGTGACACTTGTATGCAGGCTGTACCTGCATATCTTAAAGTCAATACAAATTAAGATTTAATATACAGTAATCAGTTTACATTAATATTAAGTTGGTGGTATACATAAAACTTACACATAACATACCAATACACTAACATTAATTGTAAACAGATCATTTAACTAAATTGCAGGAAGTATGTCTCCATCAGCATTTACAGGATAAACTGCACATTTATTTAGCCATTTTGTACTATATTTGCACTGGTTAGGTATATGTTGGTGGTTTTCTGATATTCGGATGAAGTCAGTCATTCCATAGATGGTTTAGTTAATTATTTAAGATTATTTACTTGACAATGTTGCGTTGTCTTAAATCAGAAAATGGGATAGAGTGAAAATAGTCAAAAGTCATTCATCATTTTAGTGTTCATGATAATCTTCTAACTGTTCTAGTAGATAAACTAGTCTTAGAAAGAACAGCAAAGGCTTAAATAATATGCAGACACATTATTTAAAAGGCATAACTATTATCTTTTAAGAATTTAAAAGTCTAGTGCATAATATTGCATGATTTAATTTAGGTAATGGTAACCAGAATAAGAACAAGCGTCGGCAACACAAGGTCCATGAAGTGTGTGGCCACAAGTTTGTTGCCAGGATACTTCGTCAACCATCATTCTGCTCTCATTGCCAAGAATTTATCTGGTATTTATCTTTAGAATAAATTTATTGTTTAGTTAGTGAGTTTAATCTACTACAATTTGTTATGCAGAAAACATCTCAGTTTTCAGGGTTGTGTATTTTTTAGTAATATTTTTATAATGTTATGAGTTCTTAAACTGTAGCTTTATTGATTTTACCTATAGATGGAATTAACACATAAGTTAACCAACTTTTTTTAAACTTATAATTTATATAATATTCCTAAAAAGAGTTCTTAAATCAGTGCAATATTTGCAAAGGTACTTTAAAAATATTGTACATATTTTTTGTAGCTGTAGCAAGTTACTTTTTATAGAGTAGAACTAGCTTTAACTAGTTATATTGAAAAAGTAGCCTTCCCAATACTGTAAACATTTTGACTTTATCGATTTTATTTTATTTATTTAAAGTTTACAAAGTGTTACAAATGCTTGGTCTTGCAAAGCTTGTCGGCAAGGACCATAATATGGAATATATCATTATAATATTTAAAAAGTAGTATACAATATATAGGTAGTTTAGGGCAGGCACTTATTCAGTATCTTAGATATAGGCAACTTTACAAATATGTGACTTATTTGCCTTGACAGCAAGCTTCAATAGCTACAATAATCTAAACAACAATGAAACAACAAACAGCAATGGTAAAAATATGAACAAAAACAAATAACACATAAAGAAACAATAACAAATAAATAATCGATACATATAAAATCCAAAACCCACTGACTGACTCACTGATCACGGTTTCTCAAAAACCACAAGACCTAGAACCATAAAAATTGGTGCAAATGTTCTTCATGTGCCCTAGACGCGTACTAAGAAAGGATTTTTCCAAATTAGAATATTTAGGGTGGTTTGGGGGGGGGTGGAAATTTGACAAAAAGCCGTGCGTGTCCCTTGCACAATTTGGCTTATTGCGTGAAAACTAATGGTTGGATCTTCAATCTGACAAAAAATTGTTAGTGTGGAATGAAATTATCTACAACTTTTGTATTTAACATTTTTTTCTATCTCATTTAGTTTACGAGTTATATTGCAAAACGTGAGTAACGCGAGGTTGCAAGCACTACACGAGAGCGCATTGCTTGAAAAATAACGGTTGGATTTTCAATTTGACAAACATATTAAGTGAGGAATTAAATAATCTACAACTTTTGTACTTAACATGTTTTTCAATATATTTAGTTTATGAGATGTTTTGCAAAATGCTTAGAACCATTTCTGAGCACACTTACTGATGGCTACCCGATTAGAGTTTACAGCGCCACAGCGGACAATGCCGGAACTAAGATTGGTTGATGCATGCGCAGATCTTACGGGTTTAGCTACTGCTGCTGTTAATACTGTAGTTGTAGTCTGCACTTATTCGTAGCCTACTGTTAGCGTACAGTCACCTCAGCTAATTACTCACTCTGCAGTCTGTACTTAGTATCACTCCCTCTGCAGTCTGTACTTGTTAATACTACTACTGATATCCTTACAATTGATTTATTTTTGGTTTACCGTTACACAAATCGCCCTTTATTACTCATAGCCTACTTATCCATACAACTATTTTATTTTTGGTTTACCGTTATACAAATCGCCTACAATACTCATAGCCTACTGTTATCCTTCCAACTGTTTTATTTTTGGTTTACCGTTACACCAATTGCTCTATAAAACATATTTAACGAGTTTAGTTACTGCAGTTGTAACTACTAGGCTGTTTATTTTTACTTTTGGCGTTACATTAGTACACATTTGCAATGGAAATAATAAACGTCAATGGAGTCCCTACCCCTCACAGAGTAATATATACCAGGCCTGATGGCCAATGTTTATTCTTTATCCTATGTAGTTCATGGCACTGAGTCACGGGGTTTTGAGGTACGAAAAAGAGTCGTTAACCACGTAGCTAATAACTGGAGCAGATTCCAACCTTACACTCTAAAGCCATTGGGGGATATATACAGTACCAAAGAGGAATATGTGGCTGAAATGAGGCAATTTACAACTTTTGGCACCACATGTGAAATTCAAGCCGCATCTGAAATATTCCCTTATGAGCTGCAGGTGTATAGGGAAAGGAACATTACTTGGCGAGAGTTTTGGGGAGCCTGTTGAGGGAATCGGAAGGTTGCGGTTCACTGGTGAACTAATAAAAGGACACTTTGATGTGCTTATTTCTGTCACTTCTTTACCTAATAGTTCCCACTTCTATAATGGATGTCCATGAAGTTGACCAGCTTTCAGATAATGTTGTCTCTATTTCGTGTTTGTCATCTGACACCGTTGAGTCAGATCATTGTTCTGAAGTAACCTTTAAACCAACCAAAAACATGGAAAAAAACGGCGAAAACGTTTTTCTAATACTAAACGCACTAAAGCACATAGGGAGGCAGCTAAACGATACAGTCAAAAAAATCCTACCGTGAACTGCGAGGCAGTAAAAAAATACAATAAAACAAATCCCACTGTGCACCGCGAGACAGTAAACAAATACAATGAAATTAATCCCGCTGTGAACCGCAATGCAGTAAAAAAATACAATAAAATAAATCCCGATGTGCACCGCGAGGCAGTACAAAAATACAATAAAATAAATCCCGATGTGCACCGTAAGGCTTCCAAAAAGTACAGCCAACATAATCCTGAGGTTAACAAGGCTGCCGTTCAAAATTACAGTTTGAAAAGAAATCGTATAAATATGCTTCCATGGTCTAAAAAATTGATGTCAGGGTTCCAATACAACTGCAACACCGATTATAACAAAGGTAAGGCAGTTAAGGTGGGCCCCATGACTCCATGTAAATGGTGTGGAGCCATGAAATGGAAAGATGAGTCGCCAGGTCTCGGCTGTGGCAATGGAAAAGTCCACCTACCCTCTCTTCAGCCACCTCCGGAGCCCCTTTTCAGTCTGTTGAAACATATGCATCCTAACTCGGAACATTTTTTATCAAATATCAGGCAATACAACAACTGTTTCAAATGACTTCTTTCGGCGCAAAGGAGATAAAAGAAGGCAACTTCATGCCAACGTTTAAAGTTCAGGGACAGGTGTACCACCTGATAGGAAGTTTGTTACTGTCTTCAGAGCGTGAGCCTTCGTTCTTACAAATTTACTTTGTTGGTGACGAAGAGAGAGAGTGTAACCTAGGTGTAATAATGCTCCAGCTGTTAAGCCGATGTTAGTAGGCCAATTGCAACAAATGCTCCATGAAACAAATCCATACATTAAGGACCTCAAAACTGCTATTGAGAATGCACCGGGGGGAACCGATTTTCACATGGTTATAAATGCAGACAGAAAACCCGTAGGTGCCCATAAAGGCCGATACAACAAACCTACAACATCTGAAGTCGCTTTGGTGATTGTAGGACAAACGTTTGAGAAACGAGACATCATTCTTCGTGGCAGAGACACATGACTGACCCGTATAATTGGACGCATCGTTCTTATGATGCGCTGCAGTACCCACTTATGTTCTGCCATGGAGAGGATGGTTACTCCATCAAAATATCTCAGATTGATACAAACACTAAAGCCGTCTTAAGAAAAACTGTATCGGCCTCTTCCTTTTATTCGTATATGCTCATGAACAGAGAGGGCCAAGAAAATTTAATTTTCTGTTACCGTACTCTTCTTAATCAGTTTTTGACTAACATGTTTGCCAAAATCAAAACGGAAAGGTTAAAATTTCTAAGACACAACCAGAGTAAGTTACAAGTGGATGAGTATGTGCATCTGCGGGATGCAATCAACGAACGTGACGGCCAGGCGTCTGAGCTGGGGAAAGTTGTGGTGTTGCCTTCCAGTTTTACAGGGGGGCATCGCTATATGCATGAAAGGACACAAGACGCCATGACCTATGTACGCCAATACGGTTGCCCCGATTTATTTATAACCTTCACATGTAACCCTAAATGGCCCGAAATACAGGAACAACTACTTGATGGGCAGGCACCTCACTGCAGACATGACATTATCGCGAGGGTGTTTCACCTGAAAGTAAAACAAATTATGAATATATTTAAAAAAGGATGTATTTTCGGGCAAGTTAGGTGCTTCATGTACACTGTAGAATGGCAGAAGCATGCACTTCCTCACGTTCACATTCTACTGTGGCTTAACGATAAAATAACACCTAACCAAATCCACAGTGTTATTAGCGCTGAAATACCAGACCCTGATCTTGATCCAAAGCTCCATGAAATTGTTAAAACCACCATGATCCATGGACCATGTGGAGGTTTGAACCCAAACTCTCCCTGTATGGTTAACGGCTCTTGCAGTAAACGTTACCCTCGCCCATTCACTAAGGACACTCAGACTGCAGACGATGGGTATCCACAATACCGACGTCGCTCTCCAAGTGACGGAGGCTTTAGTGTACAGATAAGAAATATAGACGTAGACAACAGGTGGCTCGTGCCATACAATCCTGTCCTGTTACGAACTTTTGATGGTCACATCAACGTAGAAATTTGCAACTCAATCAAGTCTATCAAGTACATTTGCAAGTACGTAAACAAGGGCAGTGATCAGGCATCGTTTGGTCTCCAGAATGAGTTCAGAATGAGAATGAATGAGGTTTCGCGGTACGAGTCCGGTCGCTACATCAGTAGTTCCGAGGCTGCATGGCGAATATTTGGCTTTCCAATCCATGAGAGGTATCCACAAGTAATGCATCTCTCGGTTCACCTTGAAAATGGTCAAAGAGTCTACTTTAACCCTAACAATATTGAAGACAAGGTTAAAAACCCTCCAAAAACTACGTTATTAGGGTTCTTTGATCTATGTAAAGTAGACTCTTTTGCTCAGACACTACTGTACAGTAAAGTTTCTTCTTATTACGTGTGGAAAAACAACAAATTTTGTACAAGAAAGCAGGGAAAAAGTGCCCAAGGATACCCTGGAGTAAAAGAGGATGATGTTTTAGGTCGAGTTTACACTGTTCACCCTATGAATACTGAGTGCTACCATCTTCGTCTTTTACTTCATGAGAAACGAGGCCCTAAATCCTACAGTGATCTAAAAAAGGTGGATGGTGTGGTTCATCCCACGTTTCAATCAGCGTGCAGAGCTCTGGGATTACTGGAGGATGATAACCACTGGTGCATGACTCTCGAAGAAGCTGCACTTTCAAAATCTTCTGACAAAATTCGTGGATTGTTTGCAGTAATGCTGGTGTTTTGGCAGGTTGCTGATGCCCTTAATCTCTGGTAAAAATACTAGGAAGCAATGTCAGACGATGTCAAATTGAGACTTCAGCAGCAATGTCCAGTAGGAGTGCAGCCCGATATTGCTGTTGTGTACAACAAGACCTAGATGTTGTTGGAGGACTTGGTCTTTGCTATGTCTGGCCACCACATACAGCAATACGGCCTGCCTGCTCCTTCTATTCAAATTGTTGATTTTGCCAATTGTGAGTTAATTAGAGAGGTTTCTTATGACGTTGTAGAATTATCTGAGTTAGTAAGAAAACACGAGTTAACTCTGAATAATGATCAAAGGCATGTATATGACACCTTAATAACCAGCATAAACTCTGACATTGGACATCTTTTCTTTCTCGATGCTCCTGGAGGGACTGGGAAAACCTTTCTCATTAACTTACTATTGGCTAAAATTAGAAAAGACAAACACATTGCAATAGCCGTGGCTTCGTCTGGAATTGCAGCTACCTTACTTACAGGGGGGAAAACAGCGCATTCGGCTTTGAAGTTGCCTCTGGACCTCAATCGTTATGAAACCCCAATTTGCAATATTTCCAAACAGTGACATGGCTCATGTTTTGCGAACTTGCAAATTGATTGTGTGGGATGAAATTACTATGGCACACAAAGGAGGTGTAGAGGCACTTGACAGGACACTAAAAGATCTTAAGAATAATAGGAGCTTGATGGGTGGAGTGACGGTACTTCTTGCTGGAGACTTTAGACAGACCTTACCTGTAGTTCCTAGAGGAACTCGTGCGGATGAAATTAAGGCATGTCTAAAGTCTTCAAACTTATGGACATTGGTGAAAACTCTTACATTGAAAATTAACATGAGAGTTGAAATGATGGGTCAGTCTGGAATGGAAGAGTTTTCAAACCTACTATTACAAATCGGGAACGGTCAAGTACAACAGCATAACAGTAAAATATGTATTCCAGAGACCCTGTGTACTATTGTCAACACAATGCAGGATTATCGGTTTTGTATATCCAAATTTAAAAAGTATCACTCTCATTGACCCGAATTGGCTGAAAGAAAGAGCTATTCTCACTCCAACCAACGAATTCGCGACCAGTATCAACAACATCCTGTTGGATCAACTTCCTGCAGAGGAGATGAAGTACAAGTCAGTAGATTGTGTGGTGGTTGTAGAGGACGCAGTTCACTACCCTGTGGAGTTCCTCCATACATTAAACCCACCGGGGATTCCACCTCATAGCCTCCGACTTAAGGTGGGAGTACCAATCATGCTGCTCCGAAACATCAATCTCCTAAAATGTGCAATGGCACCAGACTGCAGGTGAAGGCCCTATCCAAACATTTGATTGAATCAACCATCATCACAGGAGCAGGCGAGGGAGAAACAGTCTTTATACCGCGAATCCTGTTAATCCCATCTGATTACCACTTCACCTTTAAACGTCTACAATTTCCTGTTAAAGTATCTTTTGCCATGACCATAAACAAAGCACAAGGTCAAACGCTAAAAGTAGCTGGTGTAGATTTGCGGCAAGATTGTTTCTTCCACGGTCAACTCTATGTTGCCTGCTCTAGAGTCAGCTCTTCAAAGAATTTATACATATTGCAGCCGGAAGGTCAAACGTCTAATGTAGTTTATAGAGAAGTACTACAATAAAAGGTTAAATTAATTTTTGTTTTCGTCGGAATGTAAGTTTATTTAGTAAAGTTAGCAATAGCGAAGCATTGCCGGGTCAGCTAGTAATCATATAAAAATGAGTACCTGATATTTGTTGTCATTCCATCACTTGACAACGCCTTAACAGATTTCCTTCATATTTTTTTTAAAGTTTCTTAATTTTTCTTAGAGTGGTCTTGAAGAAAGAAAAATGAAAAAAATCAGAAAATGTTGGAAATGTTTTATTTTTGAAAAGAGATTTATAATTTTATTTGTTTACAAACAAAATAAGTGAAAGGAAATGACTTATGTAAATCAAATCAATTTAATGGGATTTTTATGTTCATTCATATATCAAACTTCATTTTATGTCATGGCAACTATTTAAGTAAAATTTTTGATTACAGGGGAATTGGGAAGCAAGGCTATCAATGTAAAGGTAAGGATATTTCATTTTATCGAAATTACAATAATCTTCATACATGCTGTTGCATACATTATTATAACAGATAAAATGTTATAATTGATTCATAAATGGAAAATAACTATTAACCATTTAGGGACTATACCTTCAACTAAATATGTCACCAAGCCAATGGAATTATGTAATATTCTTGTAGCCGTAAGTAATAATCAAGGCTCTATCAACAATATTAATTATATTTTTAAATAAATAAGTAACAAATTGAACTGCATATACAAAAGGAGTATCTAAACTAAATTAAACTGACCCAACATAACAATTTAGAAAATAGTTTGTTCCAGAGAAACATCTTGTGACTTGTTGTGAAAGGGATTTTACTCAAGTGACCTGCCAAACTGAGGATACAACCTTAAAATCATTATTGACAATGGTGGTTGGATTTGTTGTATGGTGGTTTAGTGTCAGTTGAGTGAAATGGTTTTAACTTTCTTAATACTATAAAGATATTTATGTGTTTTTGTTAAACTGAAGACTGAAACAGTGGTAAAGTTCTCAACAATCAAATTTTATTTTCTAGAGTGACAATATTTTATTTAAATAATATTAAATGTACAGCTAGAAAACATAACCTATCAGCTACAGACATATAACAAATAAATTAAAGAAATTAATATTTTATAGAATTTTCCAGTAAAGAAAATATATAGATCAGAAGAAATAATAATTTTTAAACATTAGTCAACAGCTGATTTTGACATTTATATTTTGACAAAATAGGGTTGTGAAGGGTCTGGGATTTCCAGTGATAACAAGTTTTATACCTGTACTGTACATTACCTCTTGGAACTATGATGCAATATGCAGCTTGTATCTTATCACTGTTCAAAGGCCATTAGCTCAGTGGGTAAGTTGAACTCTGACAATCCAATTGGTCCTGGATCGATCCCCACTAGGAGAGCTAACTTTTTGCTTCTTTGAATCAATTTTTACAATTGCTCGCAAATTATTTAGAATATTATTACTGCATAACAAATCTTGCAATAGATTAATTTAATTAATATTTTAACTTACAAAGCCTGGAATTGAATGAACAAATATATATGAATAAACTCCAACATTAAAAATAAAATATTTTGACTCAAGACAATAATTAAACTCAGTTAAATTAAATTAATTTTTGCAAGAAAAAAAACAATGAGCACAACATTGAATAAATCAGTCACTTCTCCGGAACTGAAGGTAAAAGATTTAGTATTTGCCAAAGTTAAAGGGCATAAACCTTGGCCAGCACAAATTTTGAAAATTTTGAATATTGATGATAAGACTCTTAAAAAGGGAATAAAATATCAAGTTCATTTCTTTGGAACAGGTGAATCAGCAGTTGTAAACAAATCTGATCTCTCGCTTTTTAATGAAAATAAACACAAGTACCCGCTAGAAACAGTAGCTTTGAGGTTTAGAAATATATATAAACAAGCATTAATTGAGATTGAAAAATCATACAATTCTGCTATTAAAGTAAGTAGTCCATTAACAGTAAAAACAACTGAAACCTCAATTAACGAAACAAAATCTCCTCACTGCTCAACACCTCTTAACTGCAATTATACTGATAAATCTGAAGGAAAAAATGATTTCACGACTCTTACATCTAGCTCCAAAGATGCAGCTGTAAATACTGAAGTTTACTTAGACTTAAATTTTCAAGTACATGCACTAACTAATAAATGTATTGAATTGGAAAAAAGCTTAGCTGAAGAAAAAAAAATACTCTGTTTGAATCTGATTCAGTTGAAAATGAGAGTAGAAGTGTTGGAAACGATGTAAGTTACATAATAATAATGAAGATTTTCATACACAAATACTTAAACAAGAAATCAACACATTAAAATTAGAAAATAAAAATCTACAAACTGCCATTAACATGATGCAAAATGATTATGAAGGATTAAAGCAAGAATTGGAACAGCAGAAGAGTTCTAAAAGAAACTGCCTTCACTGCTACCCTCTTCAATTACCAGCGGCCAGTAAATACAGTTCTGCAGAATCAAGCCTAGAGGAAGTGATCAAAGTAATCAACGTTCCTTGTGAAAAATGTACCATATTGGCAGAGGAAGCAAAAAATATGATTGAGTCCATTAGAATCTTGGAGTTAGAAAACAGAAACTTAAAACTAAACATTCAAGACTCAGAGTCTCAAATTACAACTGCCAAATCTCCCTCAATTGCACTATTCAACAGATTTCAACCTCTTGCTGAAAACGAACCGCCTGAAAATAAATGCAAAACTGTTGTCTATAAAAAACCACCAAGTTCAAAATCAAGAAATAACAAGGAAATAAAGAATCTAAAACGTAAAAAGTGTTCAGATTTAATAGCAACAAATAAAAATGTAGCCATCAAATTCCGCAACGTCTCAATAATTGGTGATAGTCATGCTCGCCACCTAGCTGAGAACGTAAGACGAGGCATCACTGAAACCACCAGAGTGACAGGGATTTGTAAACCCAATGCCGGACTTCTACCAATAGCTCCCACCTCTGATCCACCCCCAGACCACTGCTATGTTCTGCTTGGAGGAACTAATGATGTTGATGCTGGTAAACAGAACATCATCTTTGACCACTTGGAGGATGTATTAAAACAATGTGGTAAAAAATCCAGAGTTCTTGTCTGTCCTCTTCCTCCACGGTATGACCTACCTGCCAGCAGCCCCATCCATGGGACCATCGCCCGAGCAAACAGATTCATCTCCAATCTTTGCTCTCGAGATGACAGAGCTGAGGTGTTGGACATCAGTGGCATTAACCGGCGGTATTTCACGACCCACGGTCTCCATCTCCGGGCCAGCGGGAAGCGGCTTCTTTCTAATATTATCGTGGAATGTCTGTCTCGTCTTACACCAGTTCCTTTGTGTGAAGAAGAAGCCTCTTTGGACCTCAAACTGCGGACTCATTCGATCCAGCCATCATCTCCGATGCCAAGTCCCATAACTCTTCCTTATGACAGCTATGCTGATGCTGCTGCCCGACCTCCCTCTAATAAAAACTCTCCTAAAGTTCTATCACCTGTGAAACATATTGTAACTGATACATGCAGTAGTAGTAGTAATAAGCAGTCTTTTTTAGTGTAAGAAATAAGGAATCTGTCAGTTACTCAGATTTTAGTCGTATTATACCTAACAGTCCCCCAAACACCTCTGGTTCTCTAAGTAAGGTCCCTCCTGAAATTGATCGCTTAAATTTAGATTCTGATAGCACTACTGACAACACAAGGCTTAATCGACTTTTCAAAACTTCAAATTCCTTAAACATTTTGCAAGTTAATATACAGTGTATCCGAAATAAAATTTTGGAAATAGACCATTTTTGTGATTTAGAAAATATTGACATAATTTGTGTTTCGGAACACTGGTTAAAAGAGGATCAAGTAACCTGCTTTGTACCCCTTAATTTTAAACCTGCAAATGTTGTTTGTAGGCAAAATAGAAAAAATGGCGGAGTTGGCATTTACACCGACTCTAGACTACAGTTTACATTAATAAACTTAGACAATTTTTATTCGGAATTTCACTTTGAACTTTGTGGAATAAAAATAGTCAGGCATTGTGGTGATCTAAATATTTTAAGCATATACAGGTCACCTGAAGGTGACATTAACACTTTTTTTCATTTGTTTGAGCTAGCCACAAAAATGTTAGTAAAAAATTCAGAACAACTTATCATTTGTGGAGATTTTAACATCAATTTCTTGGATAGTAATGATAGAGTCACAAAACAGTTTCTAAACTTAGTTAGGACTTTAAACTTAACTTACACAAATAGAGAACCTACAAGAGGGACTCGTTGTCTTGATAACTTTCTGGTAAATTTCTCCTCTAATTTATGTAAAAGTAAAGTCATAGGTGGCTATTTTGCGGACCACGACCCTCTTTTATTAACTATGTACACCAAACACTTTCCATCGAAGCCCAAAAAATCCAATAGGCAGCCAAAAAGAACTCAAAATGAACAACAAATTTTACAGTTTATTCAATGCCTTAATGAGGAAAAATGGTCTGTCATAGAAGATTATAAACTAAACAAAATTAGTGTCACAGATTTATTTGATAGCTTTTATAAAACATACATTAGCTTGTGGCACTATTGTTCACCATTAGTTTTTAAGTCACGCAAGGCACAGAAGAAAAAGTTGTTTAATTGGTACACAGAAGATCTAGCTACTTTAAGGAAAGATATGTTGATCTGTCATGATATTTACAAAAACTTGTACAGGAGTGGTTCTTCGCAGGCACAATCTGCCTTTAATGCCTATAAGAAAGTAAAAAAACTTAATAAGATAGAATTAATTAAAGCCAAAAGGAAAGCATCTGGTAACTATATTGAAAACTCCTCAAACAGATGCAAAGCTGCATGGAACATCATCTCACAGGAAAACTCTTCATCACACACACATGACATTGAACTTGAACCTGACAGACTAAACTCATATTTCATAGAATCCCCCAAGGAAATCGGAAACAAGATTCCTGATGTGATTCCTGATTCTCTTAACCAACAAATCTTTGGACAAATAAGACACTCTGAATTCACATGGAGAGAAGTCACTGAATTGGAAGTAACAGACCTTGTTTCTAAATTTTCAAATTCCAAAAGTTTTGATCATTACTGGATTTCGAACTACATCGTAAAACAAACCATTCACTGCATTAGTAAACCACTTTCTTTTGTCCTATCACAGTGCCTTGTACATGGATATTTTTCAAATTTACTTAAGATCTCTAAAATAATTCCAGTTTTGGATATTTTTCAAATTTACTTAAGATCTCTAAAATAATTCCAGTTTTTAAGAAAGGCGATAAAAAACAACCTCAAAACTACCGGCCAATTTCCATAGTCCCTATTTTTTCAAAGATTCTTGAATCTGTAATGCACAAACAGTTAAACTCATATTTCAACCAAAACAGCCTTATTTCAAGTAGTCAGTTTGGTTTTAGAGAAGGCTGTTCAACAACAACTGCTCTCTTAAAGTTAGTTGATACTTCTCTAAAAGCTTTTGAAGAAAAAGAATCTGTAGGTGTTGTGATGTGCGACTTAAGTAAGGCATTTGATTGTGTCCCGTACGACATCCTGATAGATAAACTCCTATGCTATGGAGTAAGAAATTAATCTATTGATATTATCAAATCATACCTCACTGACAGAAAGCAGTATGTCTCTGTTAAAGGGCAGGCTTCAACTGTGATGGACGTAAGCTTGGGAATCCCACAGGGCTCCGTCCTTGGGCCGTTCTTTTTTCTAGTAATAATTAATGATTTACCATTACATGTTAATACGCAGGCCATTATGTATGCAGATGATGTGACGTTGATAGTTTCACATAAGAACTTGAACAATCTCCATACATTAATGGAAGATTCTCAAAACAGAGCTATCAATTGGTTTTCATCTAATAAACTTCTTTGCAATAGAGGAAAAACACAAAATATTACTTTAAGTCTTGCTCAAAACAAAGATTCTCAAACGGTAAAATTTTTAGGTTTTCAAATTGACAGCAAATTGAACTGGCAAGTACACATTGACACTATATGTAAGAAAATAAGCCGTGTTAACTACTTAATTTGGAAACTTAGAGACATTTTAGATGACAGTTATTTAAGAACGGCATACTTCAGTTTTTTCCAGTCACACATCGCTTATGGATTGTTGATATGGGGACATTCCCATCATGTAAATGAAGTCTTGCTTTTACAAAAGAAAGTTATTAGAACCATGTGTAGAGTTGGACCATTGGAACATTGTCGACCACTTTTTAAAAGGTTAAAAATTCTCACTGTTTACAATCTATACATATACCACATTTTACTGTACACAAAAACTAACTTAAACAATTACAGCACAAGACAAGACATCCATAACCACAACACCCGTTCCAAATCCATGATTGATGTTCCACAGCATAGACTCAGTAAAACCTCTCACTCTTCTCAAATAAATGCCATAAAATTTTTCAATAAACTACCACCTTCTGCTCGAACCATTCCTTTCAAAAACTTCAAATCTAAAATATATGACTGGCTAGTTTGTAACCCTTTTTATTCAATTCAAGAGTTTTTACTGTGTGACGCTTCAGTTATTGTATTATCTTTATAACTCAACGGAAACTTAGCATAGCTTTATATCTTTATTAATAAGAAAAATTAGGTTTAATGTAACACAAGTGACAATGCCTATTTCATGTATACTTATGATCAATGGCAATAAAGAATTTGAATTTGAATTTGAAAAGAGAAAATACATTACGATTACATCGAAAATAAATAAATATTAAATAGGATTCCAATTATTTTAAGATTATATTAACAATGAAACTGCTGGCTAATAGTTTACTATAAAAGTTAACAATCAAACTAAAAGTATAATAGCTTTCTTAATTTTCTTTAGATAATTTTAATTTGCCAAACCATGGATGTATACTTAAGGTCTTGTCTAGAATATTTATACGTTATTCATATACTCACAATTAGCTACAAAAAGAGCTTTATATTTACACTGCTATTACCAACACAAATTAAGCTCTGCCAACAAAATGTTGTTCTTACATTTTACATTAAATCACAATGCAATGAGCTTGAGTTGCACTATATGAGAGCAATATGTAGATGTGGACTGCATTATTTGAGTAAGATTGTGGTACTGAGCTCTTTTCTCTCCACAAGAATTGTAAGGATTGCTAAAATTTATAAGTTAGGAAATCGTCAATAAGCCATCTAAAAGGTGCAATCACGGCTTTTTTATGAAATATTGATATAATTAAATCTAAATTTAAAAATATATCTTTAAAAAGTTAAAAATTTCTTTGGTAATTTTCTGTTAAAGAATGTGCCTGTGTTGTCCACAAACGGTGTCATAAAGACGTTTCTACTGTATGTACTGGAGTTAAAGATGATGTAAGTTTTAGTGATTACGGCGCTCTTTCTTTTGTTTAATTTAGTGTCGTAAATCTGTCCCATGTCTTTTCTGTATTAGTTTCTTAAACAGAAATCCTCTCTTATTCATTATTCACCACGCTGTTAATCAATACATCAAGTTTTATCACCCTTTTATAAGTTTTTAATTTATATTTGTTTTGTACAAAAACGTTTGCTCTGTTATTCTGATTATTTTATTTTAAATCATGTATATTCCATGCTATATAAAGTATTGACCTGCTGAATAATGCCTCTGTTCGAGTTTTGATCTCAAATGGGATGCATGGCATCTGACTTGTTTGCATTTGAGAATCCATGTCAGATTCCTTTGTAAAAGAGAGGCCGATCTTCTTTTTAACCTAACTCTGTCACTCGCCTATATACAGTACTATTGATCTGTGTGGAGAACCTATTCTGGCAGAGTAAGGGAGAGAACCAGTATGATACAAGGAAAAATATTACTGATTAGACTGAACTTTACTGCTGCCCCAAGAGTTGCTCCTTTCTTTGATTTTTAAGAAGCAAATGTTCTATGGGGAGATCTACCTTTGATTAGACTGTATCAAACTACAATATAAACTGACTAAAAGTCCTAATATGTTGTTTTTAGTACCTTCCACAGTTTGTTAGAAACTCAGCCATTGTGCAACAACTATAATAAACTTCCACAAAACACGAACTTAGGTAAATCTCTTAAAATCAAATCAAGAAAACTAAACAAAGAATACTTGGACAACTTTAAAGTCCTTCTATCGCTAAAAGTGTGGCAGGATGTCTTACATGAAAAAAACACAGAAATTAAATACAACAATTTCATCAAAACTCAAACAGACTGTTTAAATACTAGCCCACTAAAAACTATAGCTAGAAACAACAAGCACAAATCAATAACATATGAAATGAGAAATGAGACAATAAAACTCAAAAAAGAGCTCCTCACAATACAAGACTGTTACTACTCTACAAATTCTGAAAACGACAAACAACTCTTCAATAAAACAAAAAAGGACTATGATTTACAAATAAAACTTGACAAACAGGATAAATTCAAAAACTTCTTATATAAATCCAGCAACCCAAATAACACAATTTGGAATATCATATATCAAGAAAGAAATGCAGAAAACAACCAACATAACCAAATAATATTAAAAGAAAATAACTTAACCATAAACAATCCATCCAAAGTTGCAAATATTTTATACAGCTATTTCATAAACATTGGAGTATAATTCAATCATAATACCCCACCCATACAACCTAGCAATCATCAAACAACTCGTAAAATTGTTACACTCAAATCATACCCACCTGTATCTAGACTTCCATAATAAAGGAAATAATAAAGGAATAATAAAGGAAATAACAACATTAAAACAAAAATATTCATCTGGTCATAATGCCATATCAAATAAATTAATAAAAGACTGCAAATATGAAATCATCAACCTACTATTAGACATTTAATAAACTCATCCTTTTTACATGGCATTGTACCCACACAGATGAAGACAGCCATAATAACGCCTACATTTAAGAAAGGCAACAAGAGCCTAAAAAAAAAAAACTACCGTCCGATTTTATTCCTGCCATCTTTCTCTAAGCTTCTAGAAAATATTGTATACAACATCTTAATTGAACATCTTAATAACATTAACTATTTCCATCCCAACCAACATGGCTTCATCAAAGGCAAAACCACAACAACAGCTATTATACAACTAGTCAACAAAATCCTTACCGAATGGGAAAACAGAAACAAAGTGGTAGGAATTTTCATTGATTTACAAAAAGCCTTTGATTGTATAGACTGGGAAATTCTTATATCCAAACTTATATCGATTGGCCTAACTGGCAAAGTAATAGACTGGCTAAAAAATTACTTCTGTGAAAGACTTCAAATAACTGAAACTAAATTCATATCAAACAAATTAATTACTAAAGTCCAGTCAACACCACAAACATTCAAAAGAGGGGTGCTACAAGGTTCAATCCTGGGCCCCTCCTCTTCCTAATATACATAAACCATTTACCACTCAAATTTCCAGTCACCATAGATTGTTTAATGTACGCAGACGACACCACAATACTACTGTCATACAAAGCGGAGGACAACATATACAACAAAATGAACAGCATACTTTTATCAACTACGTCAGCTCTAACAGATATAAATTTGAACATTAATGACAAAAAGACATCAATAATAAACTTTTCAAGACAAACTGGAGACATTAACGCAGGCAACTACCAAACCGGATTACAAATGAAACAAATTTTCTCGGTGTCAAAATTGACTCAGGATTGGACTGGTCACACACATACATTATCTTGAGAAGAAAATCTCGTCAGCAGTCTATGTCATAAACAGAATTCGCAAGCTGGGTTGAGAAAAATCTGCTCTTCTGACATACCATGCACTAGTTGGGTCAGATCTGTCGTATGGCCTAGTCGCCTGAACATCAAAGGAAAACTGATCAAAAGTACTTATTCTACAAAAACAGGTTCTCAGAGCTGTTAAACAACTAAATCAGAGAGAACATTGCAAACCAATTTTCAATGAACTAAACATACTAACTCTACCAGTACTGTATATATTTCAAACTATACTTTTTGCAAAAACTCATTCAAATAATCTTAATAACACCACACATAATTACTATACAAGAAACAACACTAATTTCAACCTCAAACACTAACTTCATCTGAATCTGACCCAAATTATATCGGTGCAAAATTTAAAAATCTTTTACACATAAAAAAAATAAACAATCTAGTAGGGGTGTGTGAGTAGCTCGAAATTTGAGTTTTTAAAAACTTGACTCAAGATTTAAAAAACTCAAAAAAATCAAGTCAAGTTTTGCCATATCTTTGAGGTAAAACGCTATAATCAAGACAAAAGTCTGTCCCATTTGTAAAATAGATTATAAAGATAAGCATTTCATGTAGACAACTGTATGTAAAATATGATCATAATATTGTATTCGTAACTGGAGATGTTCTCGAGATGTATTCAGATTCGTGATTCACGCACACCAGTCATGAAGTTTTGATCGTACGGACATGGCGATTACGGCAATAAGTATTCCCATTATTTATGAAGAAGGCACGTCCAAATAAGCTGTTCCAAATAGCCGTCACTAGTTATTCATACAAAACGTGATAACTAATCACAAAGAATCAGTTATTGAACCGTTTCAAAATTCGTTACTTAACGTTTACCAATATTTGAAATTAACAATTGCATTTATTTCAGGTCCATCCTTTAAAAATTCATGACTAAAACTATTCTAAGACTGACATTTTCGGTCAGATTTAATTAAATCGTGTTTAACAGAATTAAATCTGTATAACAGAATCCATGCATGGAACGTAAACTATTGAAATTGAAAAGCTACAATAATTTGAGATAGACTGCCAGGAACAGTTTCGTTCCGGCACCGTTACTAATAAAATAATGAAATAAAGATTAATGTAGCCACTACCAGTACATCGCCGACTCGATGAATCCAAATATAAAATGTACTGCTACCCGTGGATTCAATTTGTTATCCATTTTGTTTTGAGTTTTTGGTGACGTTTACGCTAGAGATGGGAATTACAGTTACTTTTTCGATAACCTGTTATGTAATTCTATTATGTTCTAGTGACGTGTTATAATAGTCTGTTATTTGTGTAACCTGTTACTCTCGACGCGTTGACGTTCCAGACAGTTATTCTGTTTCTATTATGGCCTGACGTTACTTAACGGCTCAAAGCCTCGTTACGGCTGGTCTAGATAATGTTCCAAGTTACCAAAGGTTATGAAGTTGAAGTAATGCTGTATGTTACGTTATGATAATGAGTTATGGTTGTTTTGGCTTTGCTTGACATTACAGATTTACCGCTCAAAGTTCGTTGTGTTATCGATAATTTAACTGTAACATGCAAGAGTCTTAAGTTTCATTCGTAGTTAGTGATGGGATTACCTGTTCTTTAAAGTGAATAGTGATAACCGTTCCTGCTCACATGTAAGACCTGTGATTTCAAACAGTGATTCCGCTCTTTTCGCTCCAACCGTGATTTGAACGTCAAATCACTTAGACCTACGGCCTACTACACCAATAGGAATGCTTCGAGGTTATGTATTTCAGGTGATCCAAACTTTATTAATTATTAAGCAAAATAAATGAATAGTGTTAGAGTGTGTTGCTTACTTCATTTCAGTGTTTTTATTTTTGAAAATTAAGGGTTAAATACTCGACTCAAACTCGAAATTATGTCTAAAAACTCAACTCGAATCTTAAAATTGCTACTCGCACACCCCTACAATCTAGATAGATAAACTAAAAATTACACAAAAAATATATTTTATAAACCATTCATACTACACTCTAAATGAATTTATTGATGACCATAGTTCAAGGGCCTAAAAGGTACACTGTCACTCCATACCAACCCTAACCCAACCATAATTCCTTCAATGAAGGAGGAATTCTGACAACCCTCCCATTCTGGCGATGGTGATGGAGAAGAGGAACGTAAGAACGTATCAGCAGTGGTTGTGAATTACGTATATTGTCAAATGGCAAATAAAGGTTTATTTACTATCCATGAAATTTGCTTATCCCTATTAGTCAACTCTTGGATAATTGAGGGTTAGCTGTAATTAGAATTTCTAAGAATGTTTATCATGCTCAAAGTGATGCATTTTGGAATTATTTAAATATAACATCTAAATTGGAGATTTTTTCGTATCTAAGGAATCATTCAGACATTCTTGAATTTCATGCGCTGCCAAATTATTTTAATGCTTGTAATGCGCTTATTCTGGTACTATTCCTTAAATTGAATTAATAAGTCAGGAAGTAGAAGGAGGATGTATTTTAGGGTGGAGTGTGTGATAAACGATCAGTGAAATGGAGAGGTCAGAATTCTTCACCCATTATTGGCCACAAGACAGACACCAATTGATCAGCTTTCAATATAGTTTTATCTTGATTATATTATATTATTAGTTGGAACTGAAATGTAGTAGGAAAGGGAGTAAAGTATGGGTGTGTAGGAGGGTTACTATCATTGTATGGTGTTGGTAGAAGGGAGTAATTTGAGAGTGGTTTTATTATTTGACTCGCAAACATCTTTTTCAAGCAAGATAATTTGAATAATGTGACTAATTGTAGCTTTGTTTTAAAATTTTACTTTTCTAAAATGAACTTGAACATTGTTCATAAACAATTGCTTTTTCTTAATATTCTTATAACTGTCTTATTTTATTATGAGTTAAAATGAACATTAAACATGATTAGTTGTATATATGCTAGTCATTAAATAAATGATAATATAGGTAGATTTAGGCCTAGAGTATCCTGATCATGGCCTGTATCCTTGCACCTCCAGCACACATAATAACTACATTTACCATTACTTTGTAATCAACAACTAATTTGTTCATTAAAACAACACCACTTACCTCATTTTATTTTGAATTTATATTTTGAAACTCATTTTGAACTCAGTCAACTTCTTCATCAAACCTTCATCATCTACAATCATTACTTGCAAGTCTAACAATTTCACTCCACAAATCTTGAATATTTTGTCACAAAGTAGTTATACTGTATTGATAAGTAATGAAAAGTAACTTAAATAAATATATGTTCTAATAACTAGGAAGTCTATTAATTCACCTAATACAAGTTACCTGTCAGTAACAAAACATTGACATAGTAAATGATAATCATATATTACACAACGTACATACAATCCGTAAAACTATTTAAAATAAGAGTTTTGCAAACTAAGTGAAGTAATTAAACAAAGAACACTAGTAAAACATGAACAGTAACATAGCAGTCAAATGTAAACAATGAGCTGACTGGAGCGATTACTAATGATAAGCTCCAACAGCTGTTATGATTATCACAGTTATATAATTAAACAAAGAACACTAGTAAAACATGAACAGTAACATAGCAGTCAAATGTAAACAATGAGCTGACTGGAGCGATTACTAATGATAAGCTCCAACAGCTGTTATGATTATCACAGTTATATAATTAAACAAAGAACACTAGTAAAACATGAACAGTAACATAGCAGTCAAATGTAAACAATGAGCTGACTGGAGCGATTACTAATGATAAGCTCCAACAGCTGTTATGATTATCACAGTTATATAATTAAACAAAGAACACTAGTAAAACATGAACAGTAACATAGCAGTCAAATGTAAACAATGAGCTGACTGGAGCGATTACTAATGATTAGCCCCAACAGCTGTTATGATTATCACAGTTATATAATGAAACAAAGAACAAGAACACTAGTAAAACATGAACAGTAACATAGCAGTCAAATGTAAACAATGAGCTGACTGGAGCGATTACTAATGATAAGCTCCAACAGCTGTTATGATTATCACAGTTATATAATGAAACAAAGAACACTAGTAAAACATGAACAGTAACATAGCAGTCAAATGTAAACAATGAGCTGACTGGAGCGATTACTAATGATAAGCTCCAACAGCTGTTATGATTATCACAGTTATATAATTAAACAAAGAACACTAGTAAAACATGAACAGTAACATAGCAGTCAAATGTAAACAATGAGCTGACTGGAGCGATTACTAATGATAAGCTCCAACAGCTGTTATGATTATCACAGTTATATAATGAAACAAAGAACACTAGTAAAACATGAACAGTAACATAGCAGTCAAATGTAAACAATGAGCTGACTGGAGCGATTACTAATGATAAGCTCCAACAGCTGTTATGATTATCACAGTTATATAATGAAACAAAGAACACTAGTAAAACATGAACAGTAACATAGCAGTCAAATGTAAACAATGAGTTGACTGGAGCGATTACTAATGATAAGCTCCAACAGCTGTTATGATTATCACAGTTATATAATGAAACAAAGAACACTAGTAAAACATGAACAGTAACATAGCAGTCAAATGTAAACAATGAGCTGACTGGAGCGATTACTAATGATAAGCTCCAACAGCTGTTATGATTATCACAGTTATATAATTAAACAAAGAACACTAGTAAAACATGAACAGTAACATAGCAGTCAAATGTAAACAATGAGCTGACTGGAGCGATTACTAATGATAAGCTCCAACAGCTGTTATGATTATCACAGTTATATAATTCATTCCTTGTTATTTTTCTTAAACAATCAATATGCTTATTCAATAGTGAAGAATTTGACGATTGTTCTTTTATTATTCAATAACAAATGAACAAAAACTACTACTGTGTCCTATGATGAACTGAGTTCATCAAAACACATTCTCAGGTGAGAAGTGTATGTTGTACCTGGTGTGTTTAAAAGTATTAATTTAATGTTTAAACGTCAATTTTTGTCAGAAGTATTATTATTCCTCTAGGACAGTAACATTATGATATTCAAAGACATATATTTACTTCTTATAGGGTTGATATAGATTAAATTGGCACCACTTGGACTATTAGAAAATGATAAACAAAATTATACAAGAAGAATGTAACTAATATACAACTGTTGACAGTTTTAGGGTATTCTAGAAAACAATAATATTAAACAGTTGAATTAGGATTGAAGAAATATGGATTATCTGGAAAATAATATTATTTTTTTAATCAAACCGATAAAAGGGAGATTCGTTAAGGAGAAACACATGAAAAAAATAGTGAGTCTCTATATGTAGAACTCTATGAAGTTGCTCTCATAATTATAGAAAGAAAATACTGAATACTGATCATAATGTTCTGTTGCAGTTATTTATGCAGATCCAGAGATTCAATGTAAACGTGCCGCATAATTTTTCGGCTGAAACTTTCAGACGCTGGACTTTCTGTGACCATTGCGGAACTACCCTTTATGGCCTGATTAAACAAGGCCTTCGTTGCAAAGGTAATATCCATTTTTCTATCAAGGTATCAGAAGTAACAAAATGGCAAGAGATTTAAATTCATCTTCTTATATGTTCATTACCCATTGCCTACTCCCTTCTATGTTTGGAGCAAATGACACAAGAGGCTTCTTAGAAAACTTTGCTTTTTATGTATGATTGTATATTTTTTCCTTCCTTGCAATAATAAAGCATCTACTTAGATCAATAATATCTAAAATCAGTAATGACACATACTAAAATAACAAAACGTGGACTGTTGGTATGACAAAATAATTATACAATATTTTGAAATTAGTTGTAATGTAAACAAATATAACATTTCAACAGTCCATGTTACTGTAAGATATGACCTCATTCCCTAAGTACATTATAGGTATCTCGAATAATACTCCCATAATTAATATTCGAATAACTGTCAAAGGTGAGAGGATTGATACAGATTCATCTTGGTAAGTAGCCGGATACAGACAGACCATCATCCATGGTTCCAGAGTGGAACGCAAGGTGGCGGAACTTGGAATAAGCTGGAGTGGAGAATCATGGTGTATACCTTGATAGTCTTAGTTTATTCAGTTATCGTATATAAAATCATGATAACTATTATAATCAGTCACGCAACCAAAACCAATATATTACAACTATGAATAGCCCTGATACAGTACTCTCGGTTATCCGAGGTAACTACGGGTGGGGACCTAGACCACCTAACCTCGGATAATACGGTGGTTATGGTAAAAATAATGTAAAAGCCATGAAACTAATGTAAAAGTACAAAACTAGTTTATTACGAGAAAAAAAACACAAAATAGTGTAAATGTAGTTACAGTTCTGTAAAAAAGTAGGAACATCAGGTTATGTATTTTAAAAGTTGTATTACAGCAGGATGACAAGAAGTTGGGAATAAGTATTCCATGTTAAAACTCTACAACAAACAGTAAAAAATTACAAAAATGGATTAAAAAATATAATGTAATGTCCATAAGCAGCATTGTGGATGAGCAATTTCCTCTAACAATACATTTTTGTTGTCAACAAAACCTTTTGTATTTCATCTATATATGGTTCACGGTAGTATTCGTGTCTTGGTTTTTTAGTGCAGGGTACCGTTCAGTCCGATTACCTAACAAAATTATTGTATTTATCCTGTTGTTTAATGCAATGTGCGTTACTCTCTAAATAGTGCAGGGAACTACTTAACATTTTATCGGAACAAAATTATCATATCAATACCACATTTGCTGTACACATTAGCGATGAAAACACTGATTGATTCATTATTTCAATTTTGTTATAAGCAACTGTTAACCATTTACCACTTATATCAAAAAACTTGATTAAAACATTCATCATTTACAGAAACAACAATAATTTACAACAATATTTCCAATACTGTATTGTAAGATCACAAAAGTCAACACACTAAAACAACCACATTTAGTGCAAGAGCAGTAGATTAAGCCGATGGTGTCAGGTGGTGATGTATCATGAGTGAATGTATTTGGGTGGGAAAATTATTCCCATAGCAGGGTACAATATCATAAATACGTCTCGTGACGGCCCTGCAGCGCCTTAACCTAGCACAAACAGCCAGTAGAGACACTGATTACTTGTCAAATGATTATATGATGCGTCTCACTATAGTTTTCCTTTTATTAATAGCTTTATGTTTATTTTTTATCGTCTGATGACTAGCTCAGTTTATTGGGGCTCGGATAACCGAGATTCTACTGTACTACTATTTTTTAATTACTAATTTTTGTAAGATTGTCGAATATTTTCTAGTGTTGTCAAATATTCAACAGTTGATTTGAAAGTTTCATGACCTTGAACCACTCATTCCAAATATGTCTTGTATAGTTTTTTAAAATTAATTTTAGCTGATTTACATGAAATTGGTACCAAAATATTGAAATTATGTCAGAAAACAGGAAGGTTCTTAATAATCTTGGCTATAGTTAGAAAAAAATTAGTTATTGTTGTTCTTAATACATGTTGTCGTTGTCATCTTCAACCAAGTGTTGGTGTTAATAAAGCTTGGCCAGAAAAATCTCACAATAATAGTTAGATCCTGAAGGCCACTTTTGACTGGTTTACAATTATACTGACCTACTCTTCCCAACCAGGTAGATTTCTCACAGTGGACACCAAATTGTAATTTTCTTATGATTACATACTACCATTCTAAACAATAATTGTAAAAAATGTACACTCCATTATAGACAATAGTACAGCCCCTAGTTTTCAATATGAATGGCCATGAAGAAATTTCTTGGAAAGATACAGTCTGTACTGTTTGGCCCATGGAGATTGAAAAAAATTATCAGCAAGTGGACTTTTGATCATCATGTATTAAAACTAATTATCATAAAGGCACAAATGTGAGGTCTAACTATGCCTGATTGAAGTGATTAATTTGTTACATTTAGCTTAATATTAAACCAATTTTTATTTATTCTTTAAAGTAATCATTATGTTTTTGTTTAGTGTGCAATATCTGTGTGCACTGGCGGTGCCAGAGAAATGTGGCCCACAATTGTGGAGTCAGTAGTGAGCAAATGGCCAGTGTCCTTGCAGCTATCAAGGTTTGTTAAAACTCACTATCTAAGTTTTAATTTTTGACTTATTGAATAAAGATATTTGTTAATATTAGCCATTAACTATGAAATTAAGTACATAGTTTTGGCTTGTAAAGTACTAAGAATAATCGTTATTTTTTTCATATATTTTAATTCAGGAAATCTTAGTATAAAGCCCTTACACTACTATTTTTTAATTACTAATTTTTTAAAGATCGTCGAATATTTTATAGTGTTGTCAAGCTATTTGTTTGTTCTTACCATATAACAGTATATAAATCTAGATTTTTACATCGTTTTCGGGGGTAAGAGATTTAGGGCAGTGAAATTTAGGGTAATAAAATGTTGGAAAGTTTGTATCTTGATTAACGGTGCGATTTTTTCTGATAGTGTATTTGTTTGGTATTACATTTTCTTCTATTATGTTCTTAATTATAATGATTTCCGTTTCTTTTCAGGATCAAATGACAAGTTATCTTAACCTCAAACATTCATATTGCTGACCAAATTACGATTGTCTGCCATTCAGTTTTTTATAAAATACATAGCCTCTATTTTAACTGCCCATAATAAATTGCATATGCAAAGTAGAGTTTTTGTTAAAAATATATTTTGACAGCTGATTAGTAAATAAAGGTGACAATTTTCAATTGACAGACTGTTAAAAACTTCCTGTGAAGTGTGAAAGCTACCATTTGAAATGTGTTGTTTTGTAATATTAATACTTGTGCATCATAAATTTAACACATTCACTGCTGACCAAATATCATGCCCTTTAACATATGCTTAGACTGTTTTTTTCCGTTATTTTTATGTTAATTAATAATAAAAACTTAAAACAATTACAGTACACCTCACTAGTCGCATAACCTTATAACACAACGTACAGTAGGCTCAACAACCACACACTAAATATTAAACCAGTAATTGGTGGAATCAGCTGTTATAGTCCAGGACGCACAAGCACATCGCCCACACACGGCTCAAGGTCAACTTGACACAGAAGCATATTTCCCACGGTGAATGTGTTAAAAGTAGGGGAGTGCTAGAAGTGATTTTTGAGTACGAGCTGAGTTGAGCCGAGTAGTTGGCATTTTTTTCAAGTATCAAGTATTTTCGAGCGAATATTTACAGAAGGATTTCCTGTTCACCCAAGACAACTGTAAAAGGTACACACCATCCTAAGCCTTAAGTTTTGCCAGATTAATAAATATATACATCTAAACTGAACACATTAATTT
The DNA here is from genome assembly GCA_035578905.1 of Stictocephala bisonia. Taxonomy (NCBI): domain Eukaryota; kingdom Metazoa; phylum Arthropoda; class Insecta; order Hemiptera; family Membracidae; genus Stictocephala; species Stictocephala bisonia. Next base: position 146,461 of record JAQJVL010001550.1, read on the forward strand.
TGATTTGTTGTTTGTAACTGTAACATTTGATAAATAAAACTTTTTACTTCCTGCCTTCTGATATTTTTATGTGGCATTGTTTTGTTTGAACTTTTTCATAGCTAATATGATGTAAGAAACTAAGAAAGTATATTATTAATTGAAACAACGTATATTATAAAGATTTTATCTGTTCACTGATTTTATCACAGATCAGATTTTCTATGCAAGCCATAGAAAAAAACTATACTATAACTATACTATAAAAAAAGTATACTATATACTATATACTGTTTCACAGCCGGCCGATATGTTTATCTGGTGGTTCAGTTCAAAGTGTACCGCGAAAATGTAGCAAAGCTTGTTGGCAAAAGCTGCATCCAACCAAACTGATGCTAAAATTCAGGAGTCATCGCCAAATGCAGTCATTTGCTTTCAGAATTGCCTCCTCTCAACAAAAAATTGATTGTGTTCATGCCAAGAAGAGTGGATCTGTATTCTGGGGGTATTTAATTTAGTAATAAAAAGGTTACAACTAACCGGAAATAAGCTGTGAATTGTAATAAAATTTCAAAATCTGGATGACAAAGGCTGTAGTTCAATCAACTGATAATAATAACTAAGCAGGTTTACTAAAAATAAATTTTAAAGTCGCTTAAGATGAATTAGTTTTTAAATTATGATCAGTAATGAAATGTGTGCAACTAGAAACTACTTCGATACATGAGGCTACATTGAACAACAGATAAATAATTATTTCATAGCGAGAAATTCATGAAAACCATAGACATAGGTGGCTAATATAATAGATCTAGCCGATATTGGCGACGAGAAGCAGTCTGAAATATCAGCTAAGTGCCAACTAGTTATACAGTGAAGATTGTGGGCAGCTAAATTATAAACTTATGAATAAAAAACGAGACATGTGATAAGGCTTCGGTTCAGTAAAAATGATTTTCTGAGTCTCTAAAATATTTTGTTTAGAAAAGGTCTTCCTACATGTTTCTCCTTCACTTGGGTTGATTCATGATTGTTTTCCAGTTTACATCGACGTCAGTGTGAACAGGGAACCGTTCATTGAGTATACGAATCAAAATTATCGTACTTTACCACCTTCTACACTCCAACTGTGTTATTGTCTAACCTAGACAGAAAACTGTTCAACAATTTGATAGGAAAAAAATCGTATGCGCAAATGTTACACACAATTTTGGAGATCTAAGGTGTTTACAGAATAATAATTAATAGAGGTTCATTATTACATATATATATATATATATCTATATATATATATATATATATATATCTATATATATATATATATATCTATATATATATATATATATATATATATATATATATCATTATTGGTTTTTATTTGATGGAAAATAAATCAATAATGTGTCACACGTTGCTAGAACGCCATTACCATATTTTTTTATGATACGATACAGTATTTTCTTACGTCAAATCATTGGACAATTCCCTGCTCAGATTAAAAACAAAATAGACCTCAACTGACTCGCAAGAAATATACGATAATTTCAGTTCTGAAAAGGTGTTGAACGGTTCCTTGCACGTACGTATACCAAAACAGAGATGGACTTTCACCTAGAAAAAATGGGAAGTTCTATTCTTGGAATGTAAAATGACCCGTTCTCGGGACCCTTTTGATTGAGCGATATTATTGATATGAACGAAAATATGCATAATTTCCATGGTATACAGACCATTAGGTTTGTGTCGGTAAAAGATCTTTTTGAGCATCTTGATCTAGATCTCTCGTCCCCTTTCTTGAATCATAAAGACACTAACTAGCACTTCTGTTTTATTCACGCTATTTTAGGTTAGGTTACAAGTGACTAGTAGACTCAGACAACCAACATGTGTGGTCGCTACTACGGTAACTATTTGCTTTGATTGCTACCTTCCCAGCTCTGTTGATCACTTTGAATTGAACTAGTTCAAATCATAATGAACGAACTTGTTCACTACGTCGACTAGTTCATTTGGCTGTCGTTGTGTACTACCTATTCTTAGGCGTATTGTTTAGTTCATAATTACGTGTACCAAACTGATAACGTATGATTAGGGTGAAATAAAACACAAGAAAGCGCACTTTTTTTATTCATAACTTATAAAACTGTTTACTCTTAAAACTAAATTAAAATGTAAATTTGATATTTCGTGAAATACAACTACTCGATCGAACTTTGAGTAGTTTCAGAAGCATTGAGCCGAGTTTGAGTAGTAAAACACTCGATCAAATACTCGAAGTTTCAAGTACTCGCACACTCCTAGTTAAATATTATTAATTTTTTTTAATTAATTTTTTCTGATAATAACTGAATAATATGATAGAAGAAACAATCTTAGAGGAAGTGAAATAAGTATATACAGTTAATTGTTATTGTTTTAATGAAACATTAATATGTTATAAATTTGTAATATTTAATACAAGTTTATAATTTCTTATTTGAAATATTAAGTGCACTGTGATAATTTACATTTTATTAATAATTTGTAATATCAGTGCTTCAGATTGATATTTTTATTTTTTAGCTATCAAAACATCAGATTAACAAACTAAATGGTAACAAAAATAGTACTAACTCAGTCCTTCTTTAATTACTTTGCTATATGAAATATATGATAGTGGATCAGTTTCATTGACACATTTCTCATGATATAGTTTAAAAAATGTGTACTGTAAATATAAATATTTAAATTTGTCTGTACTAATTCTGAAGAAATATTTGTTACAAAAATGTTAGAAAAAGAAACCATACAGTAAACTCTTGATTTAACGGACTAAACAGGGTAGACTCTAGTCCATTAAAGCCGATTGTCCGTTAAATCAGGATGAATTCATACTAAGCTGTTGTGAGATTGCCATACCTTAATAAAAACTAAATGTGAAGCTGCAAGTTCATTGTTAACTCAACAATCAAAAAAATATACAAATATATATTGTATAAAAATGATTAATCCATAAGGATAACAGGTTTTAGGATATACTGAATAATAATTATATCTCCGAGGGCCATTCAGAAAGAAAGGAACGTTTCCATCTAACGCCGCCAGGCGCGCGCAGACCGCGTTCATCTTTGTGTCGTTCTGCTTAGCTCCTCAGTCGGCTTCCAGCGGTGACAATTGAAGCATCGTTGCGGTGCCCGTTTTTTTTATATTCAAATTTAAAATGTGTGCTGCAATAGAAAATCCCGCCAGTTGTGAGGTGCGGTCTGTGATACGTTTTTTGTTAGCAAAAAACTTAAAACCAATAGATATTCATCGGGAATTGTGTGCAGTGTACGGGAACAACATAATGAATGAAAGTTCTGTCCGCAAGTGGTGTATCCAGTTCAAAAATGGCCGAACCGACGTTCATGATCAAGAGAAGAGTGGACGTCCGAGTATCGTGACTGACGATCTGGTCGTCAAAGTTGATGAAAAGGTTAGGGAAAGCCGCCGTTTCACAATAACTGAGCTTGCTCTATGTTTTCCACAAGTTTCACGGACTTTATTGTTTGAAATTGTTACAAAGAAGCAAGATGGGTACCGAAAATGCTTACGGATCGCCATAAAGAACAAAGAATGGGGGCAGCTTTGACGTTTTTGGAGGCCTACCACGATCATGGTGATGCGCTATTGGATCGTATCGTAACGAGAGATGAAACCTGGGTAAAACACGTCAATTCCGAGACGAAATTACAGTCCATGGAGTGGGGGCACACAAGTTCCCCTAAAAAGCCACGAAAATGTCTTCAAACTCTGTCGGCAAGGAAAATCATGGCAACAGTGTTCTGGGACAGGCAAGGTGTTCTTCTTATTGATTATCTCGAGCGTGGTGCTACCATAAACTCTGATCGGTACTGCCAAACATTGCAGAACCTTAGGAGAGCAATCCAAAACAAGCGCCGAGGAAAATTGTCATCAAAAATTTTGTTTTTGCATGACAATGTACAACCTCACACAGCAATCCGGACACAAGAATTGATAAACACAGTCCAGTGGGAAGTTTTTCCTCACCCACCCTACAGTCCAGATCTTGCTCCAAGTGATTTTCACTTATTCCCAAAAATGAAGACCTGGCTGGCAACGCAGCGGTTTGTCAACGACGAGGAGCTCCAGGAAAGCGTCACCGCGTGGCTGAGATCACAGGCGGCAGAATTCTTTGACACAGGGATTTAGAAGCTTGTCCACCGCTACGATAAGTGCCTGAATTTGAATGGTGACTAAGTAGAGAAGCAGTATTTTAGTCCCTCTTTCAAATGTATATAATAAAATTTTGTTCTTGTACTTGGTTTAATTTTAATTCCAAAACGTTCCTTACTTTCTGAATAGCCCTCGTATATATGGAATATTTTAAGTTGGCTTAGAAAAACTAGACGTTTTATAAATTAATTTTTGTATAAACTTCCTTTAGTGCGGGGTACAGTATATAGCAATTTAGATACTGTAATACAGCTGCAAGATGTCCTTTAAAACAAGAGTTTACTGTACCAACATATAAATTAATAGATTGTAGTGCCAAATAGAACTGGCTAAAATATCTATTTTAAAATTAAGTGTTTTAGCAAACTTATGGTACTTTTTATTAAATAATTTGAAATTATTATTTATGTGTAGGGAAAACCTCAGCCAAGTAGCAGCAAGATGGAAGAGCTTGAAGAGGAAGATTTTCTCACTCCAGGTGACAACCAGAAACAACTTGCAGATTAAAAAATGATTATTGACAGCAGCGTTGAAAACAAATATTTGGTGCTTAAGAATTAATGTCTATGCCTTAACTATTACGCTTACTAACAGAATTTATCCAAACTTTGCTTTGTTATTCTGATATAACTGTAGTCTATTGCTTGTTATGTGTAATAACTCCTTTTGTTGTTTAGTAATTAAGTTTTAGTTAAATGTTTTATCAATTAGTCTAGTAAGTGGGCTTTCTAAGGAAATTATAACAGATGTGGAAGGGTGGAAAGTCAGAGTTTGTAGGAAGAGTGGAGTGTTAGATATTAGAGAAGGGAAATTTGATTGACTAGTTGTAATTTGTTATGTATACTACAAGTTTTAACAATTCGAACTATGAGACTTGACATGTGTGTAAATGACTGTTGAAAACTTATTTTATACATAAGTTAGGTTTTACATAAAATCAGTGATAGAATTATATACATACAATTGGGGGGGGGGGCTGTAGGGTATATCCCCCAAAAAGAAAGGTGGAATCTTAAAACTCATAGTGTTTGAAATTTTTTATTTGTATGTGTGTGTGCAACTTTACGCTCATTATAAATTATATTTTTATATGTATACTTTGAAAATAAATGCTCTTCAACGTTTTGAAAAATTTTTTATTTTATAAGGAAATAAAAACACAAAATCATTTAATTTGTGTGTTGCTCTGGTGATGTTATCTTAGATAACAAAAGGCATCATCAAATAGAAAATTAATTTATTGGAACTTTTAAGAGCATTAATTTTTAAGTTATGTTTATTTTCCAGTAAGAAGACTTTTTTGAAAGTAATATATTTTGTATTTTCATGATTCGGGTTTAATTGAGATTAATTTTAAATATTTTATTTAAAACTTATTTAATCAACTATTTTCACAAAATTGAGCCATGTTTAAAATTATTACAGCCAATAATTTTTCCATACAACTGGATTGTTTTCAACCTACAACAAATAATAGGTCTACATACTTTTAACTTTGAAGATTATTTTAGGTTAAAAAATAAAGTATCCAATCTAATAAAATTATTAGTCAACCTTTAATAATTAATACAAAACAGAATTTACATTTAAAATTACTTGATATTTTAGTTTGTATTCACTGAAAAAAAATCTAAATTAATTAAACAAAATGTCAGTGAATTTGCCAGAAACAAAACTTAAGCTAGCCTGTCTGTCTCTGAAACAAGTTTCACATATTTACAAGATTCTGTACAACATAACAATATATAATTTGGCACTGTTACTGGAGCACCATAGCCAAATGAGTATTAACAAAACGCCTTTATAGGCGTTATTAGTGTCATTTATAAGAGAATAACTTATGACATTTATAACAGTAACACTATGTAATGGTATTATATGTTAAGTAATATGGTAGCTCTACTTCATTTATGCATGCTATGAATATGGAGTACAAATATAACCAAGTATAGTGGGTTACATTTTGCATTTCTTTGTATTTGTCCTTTGATTATGTCCTTACTGACTAGTTGTATGGACTGCAAAGTGAGATTTTTGCTTAATCATTCAACCCTCTTGCGATCATAACCCATGAATCGCCACGTGATGCTCCGAGCCATTGTAGGTCAAAGTCAAAAGCCACAGATCGCCAGACTCACTGTATCTTTATCCTTTTCAACTGTATACTTGTGGTGTTGTCACACACCAATGGCTGCAAACGGAACTACCACACTGTATTTGTATGGTGCTGCAACACATTGGCTCTAAAAGGAACTATGTACTACGCTTTCTTATACTTCAGGAGACCTATTTCTTACCATTGAATCACTGTTTATTATTTTTTGTTAGTTTAGTGGTGAAGATAGGCGAATTGGTGTGGTCGCTTCTATATTTAGTAGATTTTTTTAGTATTATATCAATATTTTAGCATTAAGATTAAAACATGCATTAGCATTAAAAGATGCAGTAAAGATTGATTGCCGAGTGTGCATTGTACCATGTTGCCGTGAAATAATAAGTCTCATCATGAGTGCCTAACATTTCTGTGACCGGGAGAGGGTTAAGCTATGTAATACATAAATACCAAGGTGAAATATTTATTTTTTGCCATGGTCAATTTTTAACAGATATATATATGAATAAATTGAAACTATTTTAATACTATGATTGTGTTACAAATAAATATGATACTTCAATCGTGTACCTGTTAAATGTGCCTTGTGATAAATGTCAAATTAAAATCTTCAGCTGATAACATGATTGTTGCTTGAAAAACACAACCACATTGTTTACCATCAACAACTCAGAATATAACTTCAGCTTGGTATTTTTCTCTGATTTTTGAAGTTATACTTCTTTGCGCCCGTTAGACACTTTGGGATGGGATGTTGGTCGAGAAACCGCGTCACGCTGAAAAGTAAGAACAAATTTTTAAGAACTATCGATTAATTGATTGTTAATCGAAGAAATTTAATCGAAGAAATTACTGATAATGATAATATAGGTGTATAATATAATAATGAAGTCACGTATAATATATTGAAGATAAATATTGAAAATATTATTGAAAAATGTCTTTTATTTCATTTATATATCCTGTCTGTTTGTGTGCGTGAGTGGGTGTATGAGAATGGCCAAAGAAGTATAACTTCCACCGTGTGGTCCGACGCACACCCAATTTTTTTTTTTTTTTTGTAAATAGACTGTTTAAAAAACAATCTCAAATTACAAAATTCACTTAATTAGGAATGTGTTTTATTTAATGAAACAAATCTGAATTAATTAATATTTTCCCTCAATGATTTAATAATTTATCAGAGCACTCAAGAAAAGAAGTACTATTTTCTATAAATGGTTATAAATTATATTTGTTTATTTATTTACAGTAGTTATTTTATTAAGTTAATATCAAGAGTTATTTTGTAACTGAAGAATTTGCATGTCAAACCATGATTTAAATGTATACTTGTTTATGTTACTTAGAATAAGAAATAAATATTTTACAGATCTTTATAATGTACTGTTACTGAATTCGCTCTGTGTTGTTTTATTTATGTTGTATTTTGTTTTATTAATACTATACGCTTTAGAAAATCAACATGGTAAATATTATGCTAATATTGTCAATTGGTTTAAAAAGTAATAAATGCTAGCAAACTGTATGTTTTATTCAAATTATTAACCTTATAATCTTACAATTTAAGTAAATTTATGGGTATGTGAAAAAATCAGGGTTTTTCTTTGAATGTTACCTTATTATTATTCTTAGTTTGAATGGGGAATCTTCTGAATTATCGTACAAAAACGATAACTATGGTACGTTTGACATCACTGTATCTTCGTCTTGTGACTAAGAGGACTGATACAAGTGTAGGAGGGAGAGAGGAACACAACACAGCTGACTCAACCTCCACTGATACTGGTTCTGTCAAACATACCTTCTAACTGCGGCTTTCATGTATACGATAACTTGCCTTGTGAGGTTGTATAATGATCTTGTATAATATCTGTTGTAAATATGTTCGAACGGAAAACTAGCATTTGGTTAGAAATAAATATGATAGGCAAATGGCTATGAAAAAATATTTTAAGTTTACCCCCATAAAAGTGTACTTATAGCATTTATAATTTGCAAAGTTTATAGTTATATCAATGTCTGCTAGGACTTAGTAAAAATTTACTGTTTGTAAAACAGTAACATTGAATGATTGTAAGCTGGCTGATTTATTTTAATAATATTAATAACAGTTATTTTTAAGCATTAGAAAAATACAACATAAAATGTCAGTAATGACAAATTATTGTATTATTAATTACTAGGGGACATCCATGAACGCTTTGCGTGCCAACTCTAACTACGCTTGATAGACTTTAGCCTCGGCATGTGACTTTTGACTACAAATAATGGTAGATTAACTGTATAACATAGAATCACAATATTACATTTATTTACGATATCTCACACTCACTACTTGCGTATTAGTATAAATACCCAATGGTATTACTTAGCCTATTTCAAACGTGTTCGTTTACTTTGTTTTTGTTTAAATGCTGAATATTACTTCGGATAAAGTCAAACATACAAAATAAACATGTTTATTTATTTAAAAAACGGCTGTTATTAATTTACTAAAATCAACGCAATATTATTCTGTTGGAAAAAAGGAAATGTTGAGGAGCTGTTTGTACTCCTTAGGAATGGAATTTCGAAAAATTCTTTTTTAGTGAGTCCTTTCAATACTAAAGCTAACTTCCTTAAAAATGTTGTGTAAATCCGTTCTGTGGTTTTTGAGATTAGTGAGTGAGTGAGTCAGTTGTATTTGGCTTTTATACAGGGTGTTCCAAAAGTCTGAGGAAAGTTGAATTGTTTAGACCGTTACAGATAAAGGTACAAAACTTTGCACATTGCTGCTGGACATAAAAAGCTATTTTACCATGTATTCAGTGATCCTCTACCTTCGTAAGGGGACGGCCCACTAGGAGTCGGAAAGATGCATAACATTTTAAAGGTCTTAGCTAGTAGAACATCATACCGCCAATTAGACCTCAAAAATGATGGCACTCGAAAATTTCAATATGATCTTCAGGGCCGCCGAGAGGGATTAGGGGGCCTGGAGCACATGATTGTTTGGGGGCCCCAATCCCTAAATGTTCATTAACTATAATAAAAATCTCTTTTAAACAGGTGTTTAGTTATAATTGTGGACGTTCACATTAATTAACATTACAAGAGTTAAAATAGTTGTACAAATAGATAAAACACGTTTCTTGGTGTTATTAAATACCATGTCGTGCTCCATAATCAAAATCATCCATTGGTTCAGTTGATATCAAATCATCGTAGATTTCATTTTGTTTTTTATTAGATCCATTTTGGTAAAGAGTCCTGATGCCACTGAAAGAGAATTCCTGTTGTCTACCGAGAATCTTAGAGGCCTACCTATTAAAAATCCACTTCCAAAATTATTTGTCCTCGTTTAGTATTGTAAGCTATGACATATGAATTTTAAATTTGATGATAAGTTTTAATAATTGTTATCCTTATTATAACAGAAAAAGTACAGCAATTTTATTTAGTTTTCACTGTTATTAACTTTACACTTTTATTAGTCAAAACTCCGTTAATGGATCGCATTTATATTTTAATATGTTGTTCCAATCAATTTTATAAATTTCAGAATGTTACTTTCAAGAAATAAAAGTTTTTATCAATTTCCTGTAACGTTTTCTTGGCTTCTAGAGGTCGTAAAATCAATTTACTTGGTCACGTTATAATCCTCATGAAACGTATGGTCACGAATCACGATACACTACTTTTATATGCGTAAGTAAATGAAGTGATTTTAATTGAATTAAATCAATTCAATGAGAGATTAATTTTTATTTAATTGATGAATTGTGTAAATCAATTAAAATCATTGAATCGCCACCGTACGTGACTAGAAGGTTCTAGATAGGTAGGTGGGACAATGAGATGTATGCCAATACTACCCTACATGTTTAGATGGATGGCTGTATCTGTTATTGTCCTAAGTGAAGTTTACGTTTTACAAATATTGCTTTTGTAAACTCTTGTTTATGCCACTGTCAACATCAATAACTGCTCTAAGAATAAAGTGTTAAGGAGATTTTTACTATTTAATGTAATTTGCAATGTGGCTTGTGCCTCATTACTTTTAGATACATATTTCCCCAATTGCTTTTTACATCCTCATTGCCAAATTTGGAGTGGTGGCAATTTTTAGTCACAAAAAGACAAGATGGAAAGCAAAATAGGGCAATCCTTTCCCTAGTCCATATCATCCCGTCCCTGTTAGTGGTTTTCCCATTGGCCAGCTTTTTAGAAAATATTGGCATTGGAAAAGCCTACCAGTGCTGTCTCTCGATAAACTATCCGTTTTACAAGGAGGTCCTTTTAACATTGAAAGATCTATAAATTTAATGTCTAAATGTACCCTAAGAGCAGGACTATTATTGTCAACACTGGTAGAAGCGGAGTTTCCTTCAGAATAAACAGGAACGGGCATAAAAATATCAACAGCAGTGGCGTAGCGAAAAGGGGGTCTGGGGGGTCCGGACCCCCCCCCCCAAATATTAAGACATATTAAAAAATAACTAAGCATGGAGCAGGGGAAAGAAAGGAGATTACTCTTTTCTTTATCTTTATCATTACTCTTGTCTACGAACATTAAATTATCATACCATTGTTAAAAAAAGGTTTGTCGTTTTGTTTAAGTTTAAATCATAAATTATCGAACGATCCGTTTGGGCTCGGCCGCTCGGGTAGTGTAGTGTAATGGCGGTATTTGTATAGCTGGCCGAGTTACGACTATGGACTGTCACAGTAAGTCTAGTTCGCACGCCAGCCGCTAGTGGTAACACGGATTCATTGTTCTACCCTGTCAGGTCGGTCTATTGTCCGCCATTACGATTACAGCTGAAGATTTGCTTGTGTTTGCGAAGATTTGCGTGTAGTTGAGGCTTGAGGTAGTGACCTCTGTCGTGTCGTCAGCTAATTAGCTAATTTGTACTTTCTAGTGACAGTGCCGGGATGTGAATTGTTCTTTTGTTGTTTGTTTAACGTTAAGTAATCAAGTTTTTATTGTACTTCTCACTTTTTTGCTTTATTGCTTCTTTTAAAAATGAGTAAGAGAACGATTGACCAGTTTTTCAAACCAAAAACTTTAAAAACGGATTCGGAATTAAGTGAAAAAGTGGTAGTTTTATTGTTGCCACGAGATATAGAAGAAACCACTGTTGGCTCCATAGAAGAAAAAAGCAGTACGCTTTAGAGATGGGTAACTCCGGAGTGAACGACAACAAAGGAACTACTCCGGTTAAGGAGTTACAGCTCCAACTCCGAGTGCTAGTGCGGAACTAGTTCATTTCGGAACTAGAATAAATGTGTATTATATGTCATAAATATACGCATATAAAATATACAATACTTTACTTTCTGCTGGAAAATTCATAAGACATCCATACTTTTTCTTTGTAAAATAATTAAATAAAATACACAATTCAAATTGTTAGCTGGATATAACCTAAAAATCATATGTTAGTTTCTATCTGTTTGGAACTATCAACAGAAAGGAGTGAGAACGAGATGCGCGCGCAACCACTGTCAGAGCGGCTGCAGTGTCGACGTATCCTCACTCCATGGAACTAACATAGTTCCGGAGTTGTTGGAACGATCAAAACAAAGGAGTGATGTACGTAATGCGCGCGCATCCACTCGGAGCGACTCACTTGAGCTTCGCTCCACGTTGAGCTGGAACGACGTTCGGAGTTGGAACTACTCCGCGGAACTAGTTCCGAGTCATTATAACTCCGGAGTGAACTAACTCCGTCTGATGAACTACATTTCCCATCCCTAGTACGCTTACTCCAACTCCGTGTTGTTCATCGTCTCGTGACCAATCCAGTACAAGTAGGCCTACAGAATCTCAAGTAAGCATTATTGGCCTAACCTCTGTAGATATTGGCGTAGTTTCTGACCTGTTATTTCACTACAAAACAGAGTTTTCTAAAACTATGGGTTTGAAAAGTAAAGTACTAAACGATTTATTTTATCCAGATGAGAGTTTTGTTTTTCCAGTAACGGCAGTAACCGCCATCAACAATAAAAAATTAAAGTTCCAGAGCACCTGGTTAAAAAGATTCAATTGGCTGGCTTATTCTAAGGCTAAGGATGGAACTTATTGTAAGTTTTGTGTGTTATTTGCCAATGAATTCACTGGTAAAGGCCAACACCAAAAATTGGGAGCCTTAGTAACTGTCCCTTATAGAAAGTGGAAAGATGCAATAGAGAAATTCACTTCTCACAGCAACTCTGAGTACCACAAATTTTCTTGTCTAGCTGCGGAAAACTTTATGAAGGTAGATTCTGGCCGAGTAGAAGACATCAAAGTGATGTTGGATTCGCAAAAGAAAAAAGAAAAAGAACAAAACAGAGCTTCACTCAAGCCTATAATTGACACAATTATATTCTGTGGAGAAAATGAGATACCCCTTCGGGGACATCGGGACAGTGGGCCACTGACGGCCGAAAAACCTTTAGAAAAGGAGGGCAAATTTCTAGCCTTGTTCAGGTACCGAGCAGTTACTGATGAAACTTTAAAAAACCACATTTTTAATAGTGCACGAAATGCAACCTATATTAGTCCTGAAGTTCAGAATGAAATTATTGACATTTGTGGACAACTTATACTGAAAAAAGTTGTTCAATCTGTAAATAGTGCAGATTGTTTTTCCATTTTAGGAGATGAAACGCTTGATGTGTCTGGAAAAGAGCAGTTTTCACTTTGCATCCGATACATTTCGAATGAAAACAAACCGACCCTGAAAGAAGACTTCGTTGCATTCACCCACATAACTGATTTGTCTGCTGAGAGCATATACGAAAATATTTTAACCATTTGTGCAAGTGTAGGTCTCAACATGGATAAAGTCATTGGTCAAGGGTACGATGGTTGTTCAACGTTTAGTGGGCATTTGTCTGGCGTACATCGAAGATTACGGGAATCACACCCCAAAGCTATTTATGTGCACTGTGTTGCACACCGACTGAATTTGGTTTTGAGTGACTCCTTAAACATCCCTTACATAAGGAATTGTTTGGGAGCTATAAATGAAGTGGCCAATATGATGAGAAATAATACTCAAAGTGGTGATATGCTAAAAAAACATATTGAGAATCTTGTACCTCAAACTCAAAAAACGCGCCTCCTTCGCCTGTGTGACACAAGATTCATCGAAAGACAAGATTCGGTCAATACATTTGTTGAGGTTTTTCCAGCCATCGTTGCTACTCTGCAAGAGTTATCTACTTCTAGTAGAGTGATATCGTCTTCAGCTGCCAATCTCCTAGCCTCTGTTGAAAAAGGAAGTTTCCTTGTTGCAATGGTGGTGTGTGAATTCATATTTAGCATCACTCTTCCTCTTTCAAAGTACCTCCAAAAACCTGAAAGTGACATATCGTCTGCCCTTAAATTTGCTGATGACACGGTTTAACGACTGAAGGACTTGCGTAGCCTGTCTGAAATTGAAGGTAGCAGTGATATTAAACAATTCACTTTGTTATTTGAAAAGGCTGAAAAAATTTCTCAAGATAATTTTGGAACAGCAATTGTTGTGCCCCGGCAAGTGGGGAAGCAAACCAAAAGAGACAACCCCCCTTACTCTACTCCTGAGGAATATTATCATCGGTCATTATTCATACCTTGCATCGATTCGTTGATTATAAGTTTGGTTGACCGGTTCGGGAAAAACAGAGATATTCTAGAAGCTCTAGATTGTTTACTCCCAAAGAATACAAAACCAACAAATATCCACAAACTGAAAACACTGAAACTGTTTTACGATAGTCAGTGGTCTGATTGTGAGGTCGAGGCAGAGTATATGCTGTGGAGTACGAAATGGAAAAGAATCTGAAATTCCCAAGAAAATCATGTCAGTTCTAGACACCTGCGACAAAAACTTCTACCCTTCTATTAACTACTTACTTCAGGTAACTATTTATTATTATAAAACTAAGTAGGCCTATACAAATAGATTTTGGTAGTTTTGTTTGTTGGAACGATACATATTTTTAACACGGTTCTTTTTAGATACACTATTGAAAAATATTTAATTCAAAACGATTTATAAATACAAACAGTAAAAAAAATTTAACGAAAATAAAACTTTAAAAAATCTAAATAATCCCTAATGATTTCTGGTCGAAACTAAAAGAAATCAAATGGAAATAACTACTAATAACTTTTCTGTTGCAGGTGCTTGCTACATTACCCGTCTCAACAGCAGAGGTAGAGAGATCCTTCTCATCTCTCAAGAGAATTAAAAGCTACCTGAGGAATTCTATGAGTAATGAACGATTAAATGGGCTTACTCTACTATCAATTCACTATCCAGCTCCAATCAACAGTGACGAAGTTATCGATGAGATGGTCAGAAGTGGAAATAGGAGATTAGTGCTGTAACTTATTATTGTATTATTTTGTTAATTATTCCTATTCATTACATAATGTAAAAAGGTTATAAATATATTTTAATCAATACTATACACTGTTGTTTGTTTAGCCTTACTCATCTCTTTGACAGAGTTTGAACCTCCGGACAAACTTCAACACTATATTTATGTTGTTGTCATATTGAAAAATCATGAATTTAAAAAAGATTTATTTGAAAGATGAAGTTTTTTTCGATTACGAAAAGTGTTAAAATTAATTTAAAACCCTATATTTAGTCTTCTGTTTTTCAAACATTTTACCGAATGGGGTACCCTCAGTCGTTCAACCGTGAGATCAGCAAATTCAAGTGCAGATAATATGTCACTTTCACGTTCTTGGAGGTACTTTGAAAGAGGAAGAGTGATGCTAAATATGAATAAAATCTTTCATCGGTGACTGCTCTGTACCTGAGTAACGCTCGAAATTTACCCTCCTTTTCTAAAGGTTTTTCGGCTGTCAGTGGCCCACTGCCCCGATGTCCCCAAAGAGGTATTTCATTTCCTCCACAGAATATGATTGTGTCAATTATAGGCTTGACTGAAATTCTGTTTTGTTCTTTTTCTTTCTTCTCCTGTGAATCCAACTTCACGTTGATGCCTTCTACTCGGCCAGAGAATCGACCTTCATAATGTTTTCAGTAGCCATACATGAAAATTTGTGGTACCCAGAGTTGCTGTGAGATGTGAGCTTTTCTATTGCGTCTTTCCCGTTTCTATATGGTATAGTTACTAAAGCTCCCAATTTTTGGTATTTGCCTTTACCAGTGAACTCATTGGCAAATAACACACAACACAAACCCCAGGATCCCCCTGGTTTTGGACCCCCCCCCCCCGAACGAAATTCCTGGCTACGCTACTGATCAACAGCATCAGAAGAGATGACATCGGTTAATTATTCACTCTTCATTAGCAAGAGTGCAGTCCATAGTTTAAGTAAGAGAACTCCTTAATAAAAAAACCAATCTTATTAAAAACCAATTATGTCCCTAGGTCTATTTAATCCTTATCAATTGTGAGATTGTAACAAGAAAAAATTGGAAAACTTTATTTAAGATTTATAATGTATAAATATTACACACTATACAGAAAACTTTATAACTAAAGCAACATAAACACTATAAAATAAGACGATATTCAACCGAATCTAACTTCCCACCACACACAACATCCAACATACGACCAAAGTGCTTTCAGACTAACGAATGTGTCACCAGATGGAGTAAGTTTGCCACTGTCTAGCAGACGTGGTGTTCTGGCGTGGACGTAATGGTGTAGTGTGCGTATGTACGATGCCGTCGGCACAGAGAAGAACATCTTCAATAGGCCTACTATAAAAGAGAACGTTTCGGGAGTCCTATTTCATATCAAGCTTTTTTAATGTATGTTTAAACAAATTTAATCAAATAAATACAAGTGCTCCCATTAAAAAAATTATTAATAATTTGTATGTTGAATATTAAATTCATGGGCCTCAAATATTTTCATAGGTCTGTGGTGCCTCTGCGCGGCCCCAGGAGATCGGAGGCCTGGGACATTTTGCTCCAGTGTCCACCCCTCTCGGCGGCCCTGATGATCTTATGTGCAAGATTTTAAACCGGCACCATTTTGTGACTGACGCAAGCTTTTGAAGTGCGGTTTGCAGCATTTTTCTAAGCTCGACCAGCCCTTTAAAAATATGTTCATATCAATCTATGCTTACTTTAAAACTGTTCTACTGACTCCTCGTGGACAGTTCCCATAGAAGAATATCAGGGCACTGAATACATCTTAAAGTAGGTTTTTCAATACAGTAATCATGTGTGAAGTTTTGTAGATTTATCTGATATGGTTACAGACGTTATAGTAAAATTAAGTCATTCTTGAACATACACATAAGATTAGTATTGAAACTTTCGAGTGGCGCCATTTTGTTTAGAATTAAACTTGTTGAGTTCTAATTTGCGGCATTATGTTCTACTAATTAATACCAATAAAATTGTATGCATAACGACCTATGCTTACATTTAAGATTTTTTCCGACTCCTACTAGGCCGTCCCTACGAAGGTAGTGGATCACTGGATACACGGTAAAATAACTTGTTATGTCCAGCAGCTATGTGAAAAGTTTTGTACCTTTATCTGTAAGGGTCTAAACAATATTCAACCGTCCCTGGACTTTTGGAACACTGTATATATACAGGATGTCCAGCTTCCTGTTAAATGAAGAAACCTTTTTAAGGATGAAGTAGTAAAATCCATCCGCGACTAAGAAGTTCGGGTTTTCGCCACTTGGATCTCACGAATCACCACATTTTTTAGCAATAAATTACCACGCAGTCATTTGTGCGGTCCCATATTGCGTCTAAAGCTGTAAAGATATCAATCTGAAACCAAAACTAAATTGAAACTAGATACATTTCTGACTAAAATCGATTTTTAAAATGTCGATAAGAGCTCTAGTTTTATTGTGGCACTAGTTTGAGTATTGGTTAACTTCAATAACCTACAAATGAAGAAGAATTCGATCATTTAAAAAAGCGATCCTAGTCAAAAATGTCTTTATCTTTCAAAAGATACTTCATTTATAATTTTACGACAGTAAATAAAGGCAGTATCTTAGACCACGCAAAGCAGTTTTTATGCTTCTCACCGCGAGGGTTTAGAGCCCTCGTAAGAGGATTGGTTGTAATGTCAATATAAGCAAATAATGCCATATAACATTTTCCTATCTCGAATCGTATTCTGTTTGTGTTTTTTACAAAAAATTGAATGTCTCAAAAACCGTTCATTTTTTCATTTCATTTATTTATTCCGCCAAAAAATTAACAAATATATATTGCATTGGCTAAGTCTAAGAGGTACTTTAAAAGTGTAACTGTTAGTGTAACATATTCCTTGTCATGCAAGACAAGTTGCTGAAATAGCACTGGCAACTTCATCAAAGACTAATTACAGTATAATTTTATGTCTTTAAAACAAAACTAGGCTACTCCACCAGCCAGAAACTCCCGGACGCTGTAGTAGCTTCCCTCTTGTAAAACACGTTTAAGTTTTTTCCTGAATTTGTCATAATTTGCTTCCAGCTTAAGATCATTGGGAAGTTTATTGTAGAGAGCTGTCCCATTATAGAGAAGGTGTTTTTTGAAAAAAGATGTATAGTGAGCTGGAATTTGTAAATTGTTATTGTTTCGGAGCTGATAACGGAAGTTCTGTTGGATGAAAAAAAGTGGAAAATTTCTTTTAACAAAACTTAAGGTTTCCAAAATGTAATTTGAAGGAAATGTTAATAATTTTGAGGATTTAAAGGTGTTTTTACAAGTGTGGTTTCGAGGAAGTGAATGGATTATTCTTACAGCCTTTTTTTGAAGTCTAAACAAATAAAGTGTCCGTTGGTTCTCACTGCCCCACGCTGGTACGGCGTACATTAGGAGTGGGTAAAGCAAACCATAGTATGCTGTGAGTAGGACATCGATGTTGACTGTCTTTGCAAGACTGCGCAAAATGAAAATGCAAGTGCTCACTCGGTGGCAAACCTGTTCAATATGGGTATGAAAATTCAAATTTTCATCAAGGGTTATGCCCAAGAGTTTCACTGATCCAGCTTCCTCTAAAATTGATTCGTCCAAATATATGTTGAGACCAAAAACTGAATTTACTGTTGAATTTCGAATTTTGAAGTTGACCAATTTGGTTTTTGAAGCATTGACCTTAAGATTGTGGTTGTCAAACCATTGGAGAAGGCTGTTTGACTCCAGAAAAGTGTGTTTCTCTAATTCTAGTCTACTGGGGCTGGACAACGAGAAGGAGGTGTCGTCCGCAAAGAGGCAAACACTTGAGTTTGTTAGGCTAGATGGTATCTGGTTGACAAACAAAAGAAAGAGTATTGGACCAAGGATTGATCCCTGGGGCACTCCACTAACAATACTGGCATCAGCAGAGGTGTGACGCAGGTGATATCCTTCATTGACGGCTGGTATCTCCACACACTGCCTACGACCCCGAAGGTAGGAATCAAACCATTCCAAGGCTGGTCCTCTTATTCCAACATCGTTCATTTTTTGTATCAGTGAAGCATGATCAACAGTATCAAAAGCCTTACTAAGGTCAAAGAATACGCCAGCTGCTTGATTTTTTGAGTCAAGGACTCGAACAATATCATTTACAAAGCTGAAGATAGCATTCACTGTTGATTTGCCTTTTATGAACCCAAATTGCTTTTCAAAAATGATTCTGTGCTTTTCAAGGAAGCAACAAAGCCTGGTTAAGACCACTTTTTCAAAAATCTTTGAAAGTGTTGATGTGATAGATATAGGCCTATTGTTATCGCATAATTGATTATTGCCTGTCTTTAATATGGGTCTTACTACGGACAACTTCAGTGCATCAGGAAATTTACCAGCAGATGTTTAGCTGGTATTTTTCCAGCATTTGCCATTTCTTTAATATGGCAAATTGTAAAAACCGTTGACATACAGTACTGAATTTTCATATGAAGGTTGACTTTAGAATGATAAATTTTATATTAAAAGGCTATATGTCTAAAATTATTGATTTCAAAATGGCGCCTGTTTAAAAATTTCAAAGTCAAATATAAAAAAAAACTAAACTTTTTATCAAAAAATGTTTCGACACATGATTTATAGACTATGTTATGCCAAATTCAACGATATGCCATGTTAAAATATTGGTTGATAAATTACAGAGAAAACGTATTTTTTGTGACTGAATGCATTGTTATCTGGGTAAAGAGTA
Organism: Stictocephala bisonia; assembly: GCA_035578905.1. Classification (NCBI taxonomy): domain Eukaryota; kingdom Metazoa; phylum Arthropoda; class Insecta; order Hemiptera; family Membracidae; genus Stictocephala; species Stictocephala bisonia. Next base: position 165,875 of record JAQJVL010001550.1, read on the forward strand.
CTCAGATAACAATGCTTTCGTCACAAAAAATACGTTTTCTCTGTAATTTATCGTCCGATCATTTGAAATGGCATATCGTTGAATTTGGCATAATAATGTAGTCTATAAATCATGTGTCTAAACAGTTTTGGATTAAAGTGTAGTTTTTGATATTTGACTTTGAAATTTTTATACTCCCGCCATTTTGAAACCAATAATATTAGACATTTAGCCTTTCTACATAAAATGTATCTTTGTAAGATCAACCTTTATACGAAAATTCAGTATGAAATGGCAAACGGTTTTTGAGATATTCAAATTTTTTTTAAAACCCATACAGAAAACTAATTGAGATAGGACACATGTTATACGGCATTATTAGCTTGTATTTACCTGACAAACAATCCTATAAAATATAAGACAGTCGAAGCTGGACACCTTGTAGATTGGAATCAGCTATAGATGGCAAAATGGAAAGTCTGATATCGATTATTTTGACCCCTCCTAAAACACTTAAAAACCTGTACCTATTCTACTTAGGCAAACATTACTGAACTTAACATTACACAGTATTCCATTATTAGAATTTTTCACTATCCAAATTTGGGTAGATTGGTACTTAGAGACAACAAGCTTAAGAACTCTTTCTTAGTGCACACGTAAGAAACATGAAGATGAAGAATAATTAATTCATTAATTGTGCCAAGTTTCACAATCCTAGGTTCGTGGTTTTGAGAAATCGTGACCAGTCAGTCAGTGGTATTTTATTTATATATAAAATACACAAACAAACAAACAAATAATCAAACAAACACACACACACACACACGCGCGCATACACACATTGGATTACTGAAAAAAAAACACAATTTTCCTTCAAAGTAAACGGTTTTGTTTTTATGATTCTGACAAGACGACTGAACCGTGGTTAAGTGCTTTTCAAGAACACTTTATGAAATATATTTATAACATAAATTTAGGGTTTTTAATCACTTAAATCTTAAATCACTTAAATGGTAAGAATTGGATACTGAAATAGACTACGTATGAAAAAGTATTCTAGTAAACAACTGTACATAGACTGATAAAAATATTAGTAGTCTGGAAGCATACTGGCATTCTGTGGTCACGTTGAAAGCGTTCTCTTATCTGTGTTTTAGAGGTTTGAAGAGGACCCAAGAAGAGTAAATATTTTTAAATTCTTTTTCTTATTAACTCTTTCTCCTTCTTCTTATATTTTGATCTGGTTCTTGTCTTTTTCAGCAGCACATTCCTTTAATATACTGATTTTTCATCTTGGGGAAACATTGCTCAGTGGCACACTTTTGTTTCAGAGCCATTTCTTTTTCAGGAATATATTTTCTGGCTTACTTTCTATAAATGCTTCCTCGTCCTACATACCATTGTACTTTATGCGTAAACATATTTCGTAAGAACTGTTTCTGGCTTTAAAAACGAAGAAGATAAGCTGAAATTAATTTTTTCAAATTCAATTCACTAATAATTTTGAAAAAAGCATACTATATATATATATATATATATATATATATATATATATATATATATATATATATATATATATGGTAGTTAAAAGCACATTTCGTATTAAATGTGAGTTACCGTACAGTAACTAAATCGACAGTTATTCAGAAGGAAAACAGTGGCAGATTTTATTTTTTTCCTTATACAATGAAATTGTATACCAAAGTAAGTAATAAAAAACTAAAGCCTCCATGTCGTTACTCTACGTAATGACACAGCGGCCTACGAGTTACCATCGTAAGTGTTTCTTATGAATAGCGTCCCCAAACCCATCTAGCTACTTGAAGTTGGACATCCCAGAATTTGATCCCGTAATCATCTACATTGAAATCAGAAGTGTTAACCACTGACATAGCAAGGGGCTCCAGATATAGAGATATTATTATTTTGTGGTTCTGACTGTGCAAGTAATACTGGTGATTATGGTGACACTTATACACTTTGTAGTTGACAAGTTTAGCGGATTTCAAATAAACATTCTTACGTATGAGACGCCGACACAACGTTGTTGGTATTTTAAGGCGAATATGAATGGTTATATGAGTGTAGGATGCGTGTGGATGAGTGTAGTCTGATTACTCACTGAGTTCAACTGTTCCTCAGAAAGGGCAATTTATTAATAGCCCAACAGCCAGGGCAAATAAGGGACCTACAGCTTTACGTGGAATCCGAACCACGTAGTGCTGGTCTTGATTTTCAGCTAATTGACAAGCCTAATACTCAGTTATATCCCCCAATCAACATCCGCACAATGATTACCACTCAAAACGGACATCCCAGACTTCTCTAGTAGTGTCCTCGCCGATAGCAACCATCAAGTGGAACGCAATGTCGGTATTAAGAGGGTCGAGTATCCAACCTATCGCCTACAATCTCCCAAACACTTTGTCCCCATGGGGTTACAGCACTGCACCGACCCTAAGGAGCTTTATTAATGATAGAAGCATACTGTATTGTTTTAAACAGTAGTGTTTAAAAAAACCTATGGCTGAGAATACTTAAATTAAGGTAACAAAGAAGTATTTTCTTTACGCATGCTATGTAAAATGGCCTGCACATTGAAATAAATACACTGATGCCAGGTCATCAACAAACAATATCTGAAGTATTGCGACAGTACCATACTGTTCATATTAATTTGGCTCTGAAAATATATTAACAAAACCATATTAATATCAATAGTATAGTACTATCGCAAAAAAAAAAAAAAAAAAAAAAAAAAAAAAAATTCAGACCAGTATGAACAAAGATCTTATTATGCTGTAAGCATATTCCTAACACATTTCCTTTAAATTCTATATACTGTACTATAGAGTGGTGGATTGGCGAGAAAATTCGGCTCGGGAATTTGATGAAATACCGGCCCAAGGCCCCTACTTACCGGAGGGTCTGGGGCCTCCCGGAAAATTTTATAAAATTAGAACACTTAAAACACGTTTTAGCGAGTATTTTTAGTGTTTTATCTATACTTTCTTGTCAGTATATAGCCACGTAAAAAATTATGTGAAACAAGAAACTAGATATAAAATATGTTAATTAAATGGTTAATGCAAGTATAAAAGCAATTGCTTATTTTATTTTTTAATGGTAATTGAAATATAAAATACGTTACAATTTTTATAGGAATCCCAAGGAAACGGCCATTTCAGAAACATAATTTTGTTGTAACCGTAAATCCTTTCCCAACCGGCAGTCGTCAGTGGGGCCAACTGCAGCCTTTCGTTGTTACTCGTAGTGTAGGGACGGTCCTACACTACGAGTAACAACGGGAGGCTGCAGTTGGCAACGGTGCTTAGTTATACTAGGCCAGTCGCCAGTTTGATAAAATATTTACCTGCCCAATCATCATAAATTTGACTTAATTTTAAAGTAAGAAAAAATAGGTACTTGAAATTAAGTACAGTATAGTGGACGCATGGCCGGCTTTGAGCTGAACAGTTATTGAATAAATACAGTTAAAGGCCGATTTTCAGTATTTTTTTTTTCAAAACCTACCAACCCTTTTTTACCCAACACGGACCTACCCACCGAGCATTTGTCCGAATACCCGCGTGGACATACCTCCCATGGTACTATAATTACAAAGGATTTCCATCTAGAGTTAACCCAGACACTGATTGATGTGTATAAGTCGATATCGATTGTTAATGAATAGCGATTGAATTATATTAAAAAACTATTCTTTGTGGTAATTATTGCTGGAAATTATCTTACAGTTCCAGAACAAATTACAGAATACTAAGTAAGCAGTGACCGGGTAAATGTGAATGCTCCCATTGACTGCCATGTCCTACCAGCCTGCCGGCTTGGTTAGCTCGATCCGGCGCCGGATACTTACAGCCGGAACTACCGGCCTCCCCCGACAGCAACCCAGCTGCCGGGTGGATGTTTAGCCGGCGACGGTTTGCACTGGACAAGTATTAAGCGTTCCATAAGCACCAATATCCCTGCAATCGGACGCCGGCACCGGCCTGAGCCGCTTAGGTGAGGCGGATCCTTAAGACCATCTAGGAAGACTTCTGCGCCCAAGAACTGGTTGAAAAGTTCGGTAAGAACGGGAGCCAGAATATCCGGGAAGCTTCGTCACAATGCTTCGAGACTGATAGAGGCAAATCATCGGGCCCACAATCCTTCGATGGATCTAAGTGATTAAGCTTGGAGAAAACATACGCTTAGATCAAATTATTCTTTATTAAGTTTTTCTTGCTAAATAAACATTTTCAAGTTCAAAAGACATACCACATCTTTAAAACATAATATCTTAACCTAATCTAACATGTAATACAAGGAGAGGTACTGCGGCTAAACTAAAATTATTTGGACTGTGTAATTCGATTCGATTTTCTCCCACGTTACTGAATAGAATACTAAGTAAAATTTAAACTCTTTTGAATGGGGGCTCCATTCTCATAGCCCACGAAACAAAGTGAAACTTCAATAAAACAACACCGGTTGGCAAACTTGGATCATCCCATTTTGTTAGTTCTATACATGTAGAAATAAGCGCCCGATGGCCGCTCATACAACGCCATATAATAATTTTAAAACCCACAATTGGCTCATTAACAATCCCTGTTATTCTGTTAAGGAGTTTTGGGATTTTAATATATATTATCAAATTATTAAATTACTTCTATTTATGTAACTTATAGAAATTTAGTTTTTACAGTTTTATTGTCTCATCTATAGGCTAATGTTACTATGTACATTTTTAGTTTGTTGCAATACTAACTATGTTTATTTTTTTTATGATAGTTCATTGGCAATAAATTTATTGATTCCTTGGCTATGCCTAATAAAGTTTACTGAAATTAAAAAAATAATATGTGCATTAACCTTGGTGTAATCAATAAATACTTTTACAGCGTCCGAGAATTCATGACTGACAATTCTTAGTTGGTTTGTTACATGTAACTGTGCAATAGACTCATATTTCATCCTATGCTTTCTTAGTAAACTCAATTTAAATGTTTAGTAATATTATTTACTAAAGTAATTGTAAATTAGACATAACTAATACACGTAACATGATGATTTGGTCAAATAATATTACTACAAATAAAAAAATCGTGAACGTAATATGAGTTATTGAGTGAGTATAGTATGCAATAATATCAAACCATTTAGTACATCAAGAATTCTTGTATAGCTTACTAGCTTACATAGTGAAATGAGTTTACTATTTTATAACTAAGGCCACATGTTTAACACTTCATAAATTTTTCATAATACAGTAGTACTATTTGTTACTGTATTACGTGATAGAAGTAACCGATATTTTAACAGCTGTGAAAGGCATTCTGGGATTGCTAATTAATTACAGTGCAGTGAAGTTTTATCACACTTAATCTTCTTTCATGGCCGTCGAGGAAGCCTTGTATTTGGTCACAAATAATAGTTTTCTATGTGGATTGTGCGAAGTTCAGTAGTGAAAGTGGCCTTTGGGCTGTGTTAAATATAAATAATTCAGTTATATTTTAATCTAAGCCAATGTTTAGTGGAACAGTGCGGGTGAAAATATGCGAGGCTTGCGGATTGAGACCTACAGATTTTCAAAAACGACACAACATGATGACGTTTGGAAAGCCTGAGGACCAACCCATTGATCCTTATGTGTCTATTGATGTCGACGAAAATCATTTAGACCGGTCTTCAACCAAACCTAAGACATTTGATCCCGTGTGGAATGAAACTTTTAGTCATGAAGTGCAGAATGCTGAAAGTTTGCAGCTGACAGTTTTTCATGATGCCGCCATCCCACCAGACGATTTTGTAGCAAATTGCAGTATTCCTTTTGAAGAATTACTTCAGAAAGATAAAGACTCAAATGACTTTTGGGTGAGTAACCAGTAATACTGGGCTATTGTGGGATTATTATATTGGGGAGTAATTTCTGTGTAACTAATATTGCTTTTAGCAGTCCCTAGGTAGGCTAGGTTTATGGGTAGAAATTGTGACAGGTGATTACTAACATCATATCAATCAATATTTGTGATAACTTTTTAATATCCAGGCATGTGAATTAAAGACTAATTTGA